>HG995406.1:3157696-3376311 GCA_905333125.1 Pheosia tremula
GCATACATACATGAAGAAGCAGTGATAGCTAAGTTAGTAAAACGCTAGCCTTTTAAGCGAAGTATGCTAGTTCAAACCCAGGCTCATACCTCTGAGATTTTCATGGTCTAATCTAATTTCCACAATATCATAATTGCTTTACGGTGAAGCTAAGCATTTGTCAAACATCGTGACTAAACCTACACTTTTCTCTAAAGCTGTATGTATGTTCCTCGAACTGGATCAGTGTGATGGACTATGACTTATATACTCCTCATATTGAGGAGTTAGGTGGTGTACACAAGTATGAAGGCAATAGGTTTATCCCCTGTTACGATATCGAGACCAAAGGCGAAATGTGAATGCACTGCAGTGGACCTCTGCCTATCCCTCTCATCCAAGCCTTCCGAGACACAGCTAATATTAGCATTACAAGATAACCTAAAAGCTAGATTAGGCACAAACAGAAAGTTCAAACAAGTTATACCAGATCAGGTTTTTTTTTAGATTCTTTATTGTTTTGTGCTTTTTTAAGTAGTTTCAGAATAGGGACTCACTGGGCACATTTGCTTCAGGCAATAATGGTTTTGTTAAAATACATTGTGCTGCTGTGAAATACTGCAAGGCTGCCGCGAAGATCTCAGGAGCAGCGCCGGTCGTCGGTGACAAACACGACGCGATACCTGAACTGATAAGAATGTCAACTAATTATTCCTTACAGAATGATTCTTAAATATTATACTTGCTAACCTTTGAAGACGCGCCAACCATTAATAAATAAAAAATAAAGTAATAAAAAAAAATATGTAAACGAAAATAAATTGCTCACAAAAATCACAATGGAGAACAAAATGTATTCTTATAGGATCGACATATTGAAATACTGATTTCACAAAATGTTTACAGCAGTAAAGAAGCGCAGGTTCAAAGTTGATATGCACTTTCTGAATCACTTGTATATATTTTTTTATTGAAATAAACCACTAAAAAGATTGAACATAATAAACAAAATATAATATTTTATTATTATTTATGTATATTAAAAGGCAAGAATAACTTAGGTATATAACTTTTATGTGCAAAAAATAAACACAATTCACCTTGTCATGTTATTTGCAATGTGCACCAACTAAGTGTAAGTGTTTGAATACTATAATTATATATAATATACGTATATTTAATACCTATATTATTCAAAACAACTGTTATCATGTGTAAACGCGTACAGTCGCAAACACAGGTTACTAACTGTTTCGGATTTAGCATTTTTTTTTACGTATACCTTTCGTATTTAGCATTTTATGTGTACCGGCCGGGGATAGAATATATATGAATGCATTGACCCAGTATGTAAGCTATCACCAAGCCATTTTTTTTTTACTAGTCCAGGACGAAAAGTTTTGAACGCAAAAACACAACGCAGCATTTATAAAAAGACGGAATTTATTCATAGCTTACTGGTTATCGTAACAATGTCTCGAGTTGCTAAAGATAAAAATCCTTTACAAAATTCATTCGTTTAACAAAATGTTTCCTTCTTTTAGCTCAGAATATAACAATAATGGGAGATAATTAGTATAGTAGTATACTATTATTTTGGTATATACTGTCATACTCAATCTTTTGCGTATGCGTACTCAATCTTTTGCGTCTAAACAAAGGCTATCCAACTGGAATTGATCCAGTACTTTTTCCATTATCCTCTAACAAACAGACATACAAACAAGAGTTTGAAAACCCTAGTTAAGCCAAATATTAACATTAAAATTATATCAGCATTGCGCCAAGAAAATTCATACTTAGTTTCTTAAAAAAAATAACACCGGCGCGCCGTGCGCAAGGTAATGAGAGTCAACAGACAGTGCACGAAGGCGAGGCGCATGTCGTGTCTGCGAGTTGTTAAAGACTATGTTAAGTGCAGACTTTACTCAGGTGGCGCAAACATCTAACCGTGAACGATACAGGAGCGGCGCGATGTAAAGGCCGGGAGGTAGCCGACCCATAGCTAATCATACAAAAACCGGCAATGAGGTATTGCACCACGTTTAGCGTAGGGTAGTGACTTAGCGGTTTTTTTAAATTTTTGCTGTTGGAACCATGTAGCCATTAACATGTAATGATATACTTAGAGTTGGTACTTTTTTGACAAGCTGCTAAAGCCTGCCTAGCTGTTCCTAAATTGTTCTCGCATACCATAACAATTTACTGCTCAAAAATGTAACGGATCTTTTTAAAAAGAGCAACCATGTAGTTTCTTTCCCGTTCTTCTACATAGGAACGGCATTCCGAACGGTGGTAAAGTTGGAGCTTAGCATTGTGTAACAATTTTTTTCGATTCATAAGTACTTCACTTAATGGTTTACATTAATAAAAAATATTCTCATTCTGATTCTAGACAGCATGGAAAAGATCTACTACCTACAAAGTAAAAACGCTAAAATGTATTAGGTATCTTAGATTATATTATAAGATACCTAGCACCTAAGAAAGTTAGCGTTGCTCCTATTAACGATATTACGCAATTCATCGATCGCATTATTTAATTAGTATATAATTCTGTGCTCATAATTAAAAAAAACCCGAACGTATACGAGCAATGAGAGGAATCCAAAAAAAAATGTTTGGTTTCACGCTCTCTTCGTACTAAATTTCATTTATACTTTAAAGAACAGTAGAAATCCTGGCACTGTTACAAACTAAGATGGACAGATACACGACTGGACGAGACGATCTTATTAGGGTTCCTTGTAGAGACTAGGGAACTCTAAAAAATAGTAAAATTTTATATGTGTCAAACTTCATACTCATATTCTAAATTCAAAACTATACTCGAATGTAGTTGGCAACTAAGAAAAGGCTGATTACGAATAAAAAAAATATAATTGCAACCAATATTTTTATTTCTTTATAATTTAATTTACCAACCACCTCATCGGACAAAATGAATTACGAATTCGCCGCAAAAGCAAACGCCAAAAGCAAATTTGAGCATTTCGTTCCTGAATAATGTTGTAGCCAACAAAAAATATAATGAACCTCCCCGGCTACGCAACTCGTCTGGGAGCTCTGTTCGGAATGTCACAGTGCCACGAGGTGTGTTTCGCGAAACCATTAAGTAATTGCTGCTACAACGTAACCAATTCGCAAATTGCGAGAACTTGTACAGAATATTAATTCGAGTACGGTACATAGAATATATTTCTTTTTTCTTTGCTGCTATACAGGTGATTCAGAACAGGCGAAGATACAACAGTTAGTATACCCCATACTAACTGTTGTATCTTCGCCTGTTTACTACATTTGTAATCATTATGTGAAGCAGCGATAGCCAAGTTGGAAGAAAGCTTGCCTCAGTAACGAGGATCGCAGGTTCAAACCCTGGACAACAACAACTGAGGACAACTTCAAACTGAGGCAAAGTACCTTTATTTTATTTTATTTTTTTATTACATTATAGGCAAGTATTTGAGCTCGAGCTCACCTGATGGTAAGTGACGATGAGATCTACGATGGAGCATACTTGCCTAGGTAGGAAGGCGGTAGTAGATAGAGACGCTACATTCACTAGGCACAGCGCAACTGATCTGACCCGCCATCCATGAATGGCAACACCGAACATCATGCCGGAACACGGCTAGGCCGCTTGGCGACATAGCTTTGTTCAGTGGGTGGTGACTAGCCTACCACCAGTAGAGTTGTCACCTGGTTGGCACCACCCAGGGTCACGTGTAGGGTATCTCGAGGGTACTTCATTCTCGTACGGACGAAGGTGACTCGACCCCGAACCTACTATCTAGCGGGAATTTACGTCGTTTACATTGATACAGATAACAAATTCAAGGCCGGGAAGTGAACTGCCGGGAGATAAGAACTCATAATACGCATCCTGAACACCAAACAAATAGGCATCAGCTCACAGACCGGTGTCGCTTGATGTATGAATATTATGCGCAATTAGCTTTGTATATTTGCGTAATTATGCGTAGGGGTCAGCGCTCGACAACGGAGTGGTGTCTTAACATTCAACTTTACTGCCTTTGACACAAGGTTGACCGTGACTGCGCTTCGCGGACACTCGTGTGCGCTATCCCTAAGAAGTACGTTATACTTTTTTCAGTGCAGCTTTTCTATAACATTACCTATAGCAGCGACTTAAGTGTTTTGGCGCGTGTTTTTTGAACACCAACCTACCGAAATGCGCGAGGAGCCTACGAACGTGGCCATACCAGTAATTATTGAGTATTCCGCGCAGTCGAAGATACTATTTCTTTTTTCCTCATACCTACTCCTATTGCCATCTCAACTTGTCGTGGACTTTATTACTGTTTCTACAATAACATGCTTACTGCAACGAAACGAAGAACGTAAATAAATTTTCCGATCGCTACATCATTAGAAGCATTCAATGTCTCACAAGTTTAAAAAACAATAGATTAGGTAATAGTGAGTTTATTGCGTGATATCTAGAGAACGCAGTGGCTATTAACTTTAAACGAGTACTTATTTGAAGTCTGGTTTACGAGTTCACACTGAGACCAAGGTTCATTCAATGTTAGTATGATGCCGGTACTAAAAACTATGTTATGAGCATGACAAGATATTATATGCAGAGTCATTTTGGGCTCTTTTTAGTAACATTATCCAATCCAACCATGAATCTAAATAATAAAAGGATAAGATTTTATTTTATTAAATAGCGATTTCAATACGCCGCGATAGTGTTGGTGTCATTTTTAAATATTTATTTATAGGGTACATACATAATTAAATTAATTTATTATGTTAATTTAATTTTGAACTCACCTGCAATATAATGAGTTAAAGTAGACAATGGAACAGCTCCTCCAACGGATGGTATTTAAAACGTTCAATTCTCCATACAAAACGTCGAAATACGTGGACTATAAAGTATACGGTTAGCTTACGAATAATCTCGAACTTGACGTACTGTATCCTCTATCGTATATGTACAGTAACAAAAACAAGGAAGCGCCAATTTTGTATCAATCGACTTGAATTGAAAGGGAAAATGTTATAAAAGGAGTAAGGGAACAGATTTCAGCGCTGAATCCTGCCGAGATTTAGGCGTCGTTGGATTTCACTAGAAAAACATGGATTATAGTACGACGGATAAGTGAGATTGGATTTTTTTGTCCATTGAAGTCACGAATTTGTTCATAATACTTGTGCTGAAGCCAGTTTAAATCAAATCTACGTTGATAAAGAGTTCTAATACTATTTTAACGCGACGATTTTAAACCTTCGTTTGTTAGTTTGACTCAGCATAACGCAAAAATTGCTAAACGGGTTTGAATGAAAATTGTATACTACATTATACTTTAGAAAAGCACATATGCTAGTTGGTATCTTTAGATGTAGTATGCAATTGAGTAGTTTTTCCTTTTTCGTACATAACGAATTCATATACAGTGTCATCTTAAAAGGGTATACTAAGCCTTGAACCTACGATAACACTATAATTGGTGGCGTAGTCATGTAACCAAGGGCTCCGGGCCAAAAATTAAAGTAAACATTTTTAAATGGGGCCCCAATTTAAGTTTAGTTTACTAAATGAAACAATTTTAATGTGCAAAACTACTTCCTCATCAGCTCCCTATCGACCGCTGCAGTGCATACAATTGCAAAGCTAGTTATTACTAAATATTATGTGTAACGTAGCAGATAATAATTAATGATAAAACGTATTTTTTTATTATTATCGTGGCTGAGGGCCCTTGCGTTTGGGGCGCCGGATAAGCTACTGGATAAAATTATTCTATAATAAAAAAATATATATACGGAAAGGAGATGAGAACCTCGAAAAGCTGATCGTTGTTGGGAACACCGAGGGCAAGAGAGCTCGAAGACGGTCCCCAACCAGATGGATCGATCAAGTAAAGGACTCATCTTCAACCAAATTCAGCTCGGTGGTCAGAAGCGCCATGAACAGAGACCGATGGAGGCTAATCGTTCGATCCAAGTGTGGACTATCCCACGATGATCACGATCTTTAGACATTAAGGACCGACCATAGAGAGAGAGAATAAAAAATATCTGTTCTAATCTGCTTGTACACGCAGAAAAATGTCTTCCGCCCAGCTACAGCGGGGTGGCACAAAGCCACGTAAATCAGACACTGACAGGCGCTTGTTTTGAATAGGCCCGCAATTTGTCACGGCAAATTATTCAGTGCCAGTTGAAAAGGGTGTCTTTTTTTATTTTCACAACTCTATATAATTCTGTAATTGGGCGTGGGACGGAGTTGGCCTTATTAAGCGTTATATTCGCATCGAATGATGTGTGCTCGAATGGATTACGCGATATGATGGGTATGCGAGGGTTTTTGTTGCGATAAATGGTTATGATTGGCGGTCGGGGTTGTAATTAGCTTGTGATGTTGGTGCCTGGACCTATTGAAGGGGGGCAATGGATGCAGTAGCCTCCCCCTGACTCACAATTGAAATACTTTATTGCGATTTTTTTTTTTAAGATAATTTATGATCTCGCAAACATGGCACTCTCACCCGCTTTACGAAATCCTGGATTAGTCCCTGATTAATTATCCACACATACTTATGGACCATAGGTTCACAGACCCCTCTGCCCACCCCTTTGGGGTAATTCAGTCGCGATGGAACTTTTGTAATAAATTCAAACGTTTGGCCTCTTACTGGGATGGGTGTGCGGGTTGAAAAGTTGTTTCGAACCGTGGACTACATTTCGTACTACATTGCATTGCATAGTTGCAGTGTATTTCAATTACTTCTGTGCTTGGTTTTCTCGTATTTCCGTCGTTTTGGTCCAAACGTCTTATAGAAAAAAAATACAATATTGTTTATTGAATAAATAAAAGAACTAATCCCGTTTTATTCTAGCGGCAATTCACCTATTGTATTCGAACCATATTTTGAATCATATCAAACTGTAACAAAATTATGCCTCCTGACTTAACATTAATTATTCATCAATATAATTTTGAGTTTACTATATACAAAAACGTTTATATTCTGTAGTAATGGATATATGGGCTACTTTTTTTTCATTTTAAAAGCTGGTAAGTACAACATACATTAGAATAAGTAGTGATACAATATTTAAAGCTACTAGTACCCCATTCGAGTGAACTTTTTTACAACATTGTTCATTATTAATGAGTGGAGATCGTCTGGGAACAAACTCGAACTTTCAACTCTTTGCAAAGGCTCAGTGAGTGTTCTTAAACACTGCAAACTTGTAATGAAGTTTTCCTTTCTGTAGGTTTACATAGCAATTGCCCTTTTTAACTGTACCACTGTTGGGCTCGGGCCTCCCTCCAATGCGAGCGGGATTGGGCCATAGCCCACCACGCTGGCCCAGTGTGGGCGGATTTCACGCGTCTTTTTTGGTATTGTCTCAGACATGCAGGTTTCCTCACGATGTTTTCCATCGCCGTTTAGCAAGTGATAATCGTGGTTGAACATTAGATTCACACATGAAACTCAGAAAACCCAGTGTTGCGAGCCTTGCTAACTCGCTACCGAGGCAAGCTACATTAAACTATCGCTACACGTAGATATTGGATATATATAATATCCGATATCTAATCCGTCTTTCTCTCCATATATATATCCAATATCTACGATCCAATCAATCCAATCAATAAATCCGATGCAATATAGAATTGATAGAATTTATATATTTCGATGTGGCTTACTGGTTCACTCGCACGAAACGTGCGAGTAGCCACTTAATAGAATATCATTATTGTACACAGTTAAACGCTCACTTTTGAATACTACTTTACGAGTCTTAATTAATAATAAACAAAGCCGCTAGTTAAGTCATACAGAAACGCAACTGGAAGGCTGAGACAGTTTTTCTTATGGTGGAAGCGCAAGGTCAGGGCGTGAAATTCAAAATGTCAATGGTTTTTATTTTTTTACGAAAAATTTGAACATCTTTACGATGTAATTTAGTTTTTTTGCGATATTAACATTCTGCATTGGATATGTCGATGTATTAAGTTTGCTTAAAAAAATACCTAAAGCGATACAATACTCTAAGGTATGCAAAAACCGCTACTTTTACTAACTTAATGGTGTTGAATCGATTTAGGTATTTTTTTAAGCAAACTTAAAACCATTGACATTTTGAATTTCGCGCCCTGACCTTGCGCTTCCCCCTTAAGTAAACATTTAAGTTGCGAGTTGTGTCGTCATAAGCCGGCGTAACCCGTGTTAACACTTCGTGCGCTCCGGATCACATGCTCGGCAAAAAGTTGAAAGCGATGCCGCTCGCGACAGAGACAAATCGCTTTCTATATTTACGGCGTCCGTAATTTACGTATACCTACTACTTTTATACATGGTGGTCCATCCTGCGCTTCTATAGCGCACTTGTGATGACCTTTTGTGACGCACTGATTGGCTCAGTGGGTAGTGACACCGCTTTCTACGCTGCGGGTCTCGGGTTCGAATCCTGGTCGAGACAAACATTGTGTTATAAGCACGGGTATTTGCACGAGTAATGGATGTTTAATATCTATATACGTATCATATACTGGGTTCACTCTCAGTCCATTGTACGGTACCCATAATACGAGCGTTGCTTAGTGTGGGACCGTATAGTTAGTGTGTTTGTGTGGCAATATTTATTTATTCAATCATTATGTGAAGGCAGAATTCAAAATGTCAATTTTAAAGTCTAAATTGTGTGCGCAACAAAGTGATCATTGCGTTTTTTTGTGAAGAAAATTATTTTTAAAATCGATATTTCAAATTTCTGATCTTACGTAATAAATACAATACATTACAACCACATCGGGCCTAAATCATTGTTACATATATTTCAAACTAATCAAACTCATACGTTTACAAATAATAAAAGGATATGCCAGTCCTTACGATATCTAGATAATGTTTTAGGAGTTGGTAAGGCGGTCACAAACAAAATTACTCAGTAAACATATTTGATGGAATATTAACAATAGATTCTCGTATCCAGACCACCACGAAACTTATTTTGTTTGTTGGTTTTCCCCGCCTTTAAAACATTATACTATTCAGTGCACAAAAATCAGTGCATGGTGCATTACTGAAACAAAACACTAGAGCTTGTTTTCAGGGACTATGTTCGAAGTTGGGATTTTTGTTTTTTATAAGTACCTTATAGCTTTAGCCCGGAGCTCCGCCCGCTTCACTTTAGCCTATAGCACTCAGGAATAATGTAGCTTCCTATTTGTGAAAGAATCTTTCGAATCGGATCAGTAGATCCGGGGATTACCCACGACATCCAAACTCACAAACTGTATCTCTTTATAATAGTAGTAAAGCGACTTCAGTCACAGAACAATCAAGTAAGAGCCCCCGCGCACTAGGCAGCCTGGCTGCGCAGCCAGGCTGCGGCAGCCAGAATATTTGCGCAGCCAGTTATAGCAGCCAATCGACGACTATTCCGAGATCCTTCCGTTTCTCTGTATCGAAAGTAATTTTTTTTTAAAGTTCGGAACTCAATATACGTCTGGCTGCTACAACTAGTACGCGGAGACGAGACTGACGGCAGCCGCATACATTCGCCTATACACGCTCTGGCTGCGCGCAGCCAGCTGCCGTGCAAACAGGCGCGTTCTATTGGCTGCCGCAGCCGGGAATTCGTGGCTGCCTAGTGCGCGGGCTCCCATACAACGTCATATGATTTACTGGCTGCCGCAGCCTGGCTGCCGCAGCCAGGCTGCCTAGTGCGCGGGGTGTCTTATTGTTATTAGAGTTTTCGAAGGTTTTTGAAGTCGAATTAAATTCGTGTAAACTACAGACATATTGTTATATGAAACGTATGTATGAAACGAGCTTGGTACACGATCTGACACTTAATAAAATTATAGTGAAACAATAACCCAGGGCACAGTTCTTGTTTTTGTTTTGCCTTCGTCCAAGGAATTCCAATAAACCGTATGTCTACCTCCCAGTAATATAACTTGATTGTATTGTTCTGTCTTGTCTTATTGAATTACTTTTTCTTTTGCCTACAATGTCCTGAATATTCCATACTTATTTTACTGCCTTGTTAGCAGTCTGAGCTATAAGAATATCAATATCAACTTTTTCTGGGTAAGCGTAACTATTCAATATATGATGTATTATGTGGAAATATCTCGGAGCCGTGCTGCTGTGTCCGTGACAATTTCTGAACTCCCACGCTCTTCGTACATATTTTAGTGTTGCTGTGTCGTCCATATCGTTATACAAATATAGACCGTAATGGCTAGCAATTAACAGTCATGTTTTATACATAAGGGTGCAATCCAAATTAAATGTTAAGTTTTCTTTTTAAATATATGGAGTCAGCTTCTTTATAGGTACCTATTTTGCCAGTGTGTAGTAAAGCATTTGTAGGCCTTTAGTTAGCCTTAATGCTCTCCACATCTATATCAATAATAAATCGGTGGAAACTTTCCTCATTGTGTCACACCACATTGGATTTGTTTGCTCTTACCTTACTCCTTACTCTTGTACGTTTATAAACACATAATAGATAATATTCCACCAATATTTCTGAATATACTTAATTCAAAGAAACACAAATTTAGGAACCTAGACCAAGCCCCAAAAGGAGATTCCTAGTATGTAAATAAGACCAGTTACTTGATCATGTGCAGTTACCATAGAGTTATAAGATTGCTTGCAATATACCCCAGCGACCCACGTTGACCTGTTGACCTGATTCAGATTTAAGTATAGAGGTCAATTTATATTTATCAAGCCATTTAAAACGTGTACCAACAAAATGCTAAAGCTGCTTTACAATTTTGTTCCGAAGCCGAAACTTGTCACAATAACCAAATCAAATTAGTTCGTTTTCCATTTCGTCGCTTCGGACGCGCTCTGCGCTCATTAAATTTAAGATTTCTAATCCGCCTAGACTCCCTGTAACATAGGCAGTGTTTCGTTATTAAATCGCTTGAAACCTAGAGTGGTGTGCGTCGTTGAACGTAAAACATTTTTGTTGACGAGATCTCTTTTGTTATAAAATTTAATCTCGCGCTACCTAGTAGCGAGATCTTTACACCTTGCCGCCCGTTCTGTGAATTAATTTTAAAAATTGGGTATATTAAGAATTCAGTTTATGCTGAGCCGTTGTACGATAATAATATTTTAAATAAATTACCACCGAAATCACTGTCTACTGCTTTTACTTTAGGTTTAAAGTTGGTTACTTTTTTTTAATGATAAAACAAGATCAGATTTTTTTATATTAAATCAAATAATAGATAGAGTCCGTCTTTGTGTTTTCAAATTTTCCCAGTTTTTTTTTTGTTTGACCAAAGACACTTCTGTAACCAAACGCAATAACAAGACCGCTTGACCTCTTTGGATGTTGCTTTATATTATTTTTCGGTATTAATGTACTACAGAAACTGGTTCTAGTTACGATTGTTTAATAGTGAATAAACCGTGTACTGACTGACCGAACAGCCTCGGCAGGTTGCTTTACCTCCATTTATTCCGTACATCGCACGCGGCTTGTTTAAATTCTTAATTTGAAAAACAATCTTTATTACCTTCTTAATTGGGTGGATAATTAATGTTTGTACAGTTCTAAATAACCTGAATATCATCATTAATTATTTAATGTATATTCACCACGAGATAAGATTACCGCGAAAATTAAATATGACACGGTAAGATTGCATTAATGCAGTAAATAATGGGATTCAAGTAGGTTGGCCATAAGTTCAGCTTTCACATGGACTGTCTTTTTTTTTTCCTAATAGCCTTTTCCGTTGAGTCCGGCTGAACGTGATTCTGCCAATGGTAACGTAGTGGCGAATACAAGATAGAGATAGCATGATCGGTTATGGTACTTCTAATTCTAGTTTTTGTCGGGATCTTGTTGTCGGATAGCGGCCGCCCCGCCAGGCATACCACCCGCCCGGCTGGAAGACCTTCCCTTACCGCCAAAAAGTTAAATTAAGCAATAAACTAACAATACGATGAACAATTTCAAGAACTACAATAATATTACTTAACCATAAATGAACTAGGTCAGCTAATTAAAAAATAAAAAAAACGCCAAAAGGAAACAAAAATAGCAATGTTCCAATTACGAATATATGAGAGAAAAGAGTATTACTATTGTATTATTACAAACTGGAACGCCTCACTCCCGCACCCACCGAAATAATGTCCCCAGGCTACACATGACGGAAATTAACCTGGAACAACATGACAACTTAATTAAACTGTTTTCACTTTGTTAAATACACTCTATATGATATAGGCATTTTGGATACTATTTACGCTATAAATGAGAGCGAGTCCTTATTCTATCGGAACACAAGCTAAAATAAATATATTACCGTCCCTCTCATGTTCGATATGTCTGAACAAGACAGCAATATTTTTAGTTATGTCAAATTAAGTGTCGTTATAATTTATGGACCACAACATGCATGGATGCCAATATTGTTTGAACGACCCACTACAGATTAGCAATTGTCAAACCATCTTAAGTGTTACGTACACTTTAGATAAAATATGTATATGTCATCAGATTTACAAATTTTAGGTACAAATTATAGTTGCGCGAAATACGATTAGTGGATATTTATATTCTATTTTTTTACAATCCGACCAGTAAAACAAATTTGAAATTACTCAAAATAAGACAATAATACAGACGTATTTTTTCCGATCAGAAAACAAACTAATACACAATTATAATTTACAATGACGTCACAACCATGTGTCAACGTGACAGATGAGATAGAAAGAGAGAACGGCTCAACTTCTTCCTCTTGCGCTTTCCAAACTATAATAACGAATAAATTATCTTTGAAATTACGTAACATATTGTTTTAATAATGCAATCGTCTCCTTAACCTTTTCATAGATATTTTATAGGTTATAGTTTACACTGATTTGACTAATTAATATTTATACGGAACGATTTCCATCTGCCTATCAAGACTCGTTTGGGTATGCTCCAAAAACTGTCTACTACAATTAATCTATGAAGCCAATCCCTTCAACCTGCGGTCTCAACTCTCTGTTAGTTTAATTAAACGTCGAACATCAAAGGGGGGAGTATTTAATAGTTGACTGTTTCTTTAAACCTAGGTACATACTGCCAAATAAAAAAAACCATTCAAAACTATATTTGCATCCTTTTACACAGACATATGAGTTTCAACTTAATACATCTATTAGTTGAATCGTGAAAGGGTTAGGGCCAGTTGGCGGCTGGCAATCCATGAAATTTATGTCGAGCACAGTAATAGCAAATTTCAAACAAAATATAAAATATTAATTTCACTCCATCCCTCATCCGCTTATTTATTATTCAAACGGCCCTCAAAAGGATCGTGTACCTTCGATAAATTATAAAATCTTGGCCATTGCGTGAGCGTTTTATGTTGATGAAATGCAAATCACCTCACACTTGCCGAAGACCACGCTTTTGTAGAAGCGCAGCGTTAAAAACTTCGAGGCGTTTCTGCTCTTTTTTTGATTTCGCTTATTAAGCTACATCTTAATAACGCTGACGACATTAAATCTTTATCTGGGTCTCTTCTTCATGGTATATTATATCGCAGCGGTAACGTATCTATTCTCTTTGTAACCGACTTCAAAAAGGAGGAGGTTCTCAATTCGGTTGTATTTTTTTTTTCGTTTTCTCTTCTCAATTGCTAGTTATACAGGTGATTTAGGAAAGGTTATATTAAACCTTGGATCGGCACCTCTCTGTAATAATTATGTGAAGTTGGAATTTCGATATGATATTTCTTTTTTATAAAAAAAAATGTTTGCAGAAATCACAATTGTGGTTCAGTTATGAACAATATTATTTATTTAAATCAACATTTCAAAATGCTGTCTTAACACTTATCATTATAAATGCGCTATAGATCTGCAGGTAAGCGAAGGTTTCAGGATTTCAATAACAAAATCGATTAGACCCCTCGATGTTGGGTTCACTTGAACCCTCTCGAAGAGTACTTTGGTCACATTTGGTAGCCATAGGGTATTTTTTTAACCATATTTATTATGTCTTAATTTTTTACACGGACGGGAAACTGCTAGTTTATAATATTATTGTGAAACCTTATATAGTCTTATAGGTATCTATGTATAGAGATGACATTAAAATAGCTGCGATTGTCGCTCCGCTTGCTCTAACGAAAACCCAGCCTCCCTCACTACGTTGACTAATCTTTTTAGATTTTAAGTTAATCTATTCATCGTGTTGTCAAAGGTAACTGGGCATCAGATTAAAATTATGTAACAGACTTGCAAAGAATTTTGTTGGTTGGCAACTAAATGAACTCAGTTTTTAACTAAGGCTAGGGACTCATTTGCTATCAAAATTTTGACTCCACAGCGTAATCCCACAAATATTATAAATGTGAAAGTTTGGATGGATGGATAGATGGATGGATGGATGTTTGTTATTCATTCACACCAGAACGGCTAAACGGATCTGGATGAAATTTGGCACAGAGATAGATTATAGTCTGGAATAACACATAGGCTATAGTTATATAGTTCTCGTGGGATAGATTTGTTTAAATTTTTCATAGAGTAATAATAAATAAATTCATTTTCTGACATTCAATTTTGAGGCGGTACGAAGTTCGCCGGGACAGCTAGTATAACATAAAACGTACTACCACTAGAACAGAGCAGACAAGAATACTCAGTTCTACAAAAGAAGACTAATTGTAACAAATTTTTCTAACAATTGATCGTCCTTTTACGTCTGACCCTGAAACTTCAGCTGAAATCCATCACGGATAGGTTCCATCTAATGCGTAGTTATTCATCACAGTCAGAGAGTCTGATTGATGTCACCACTGCCGTATGTAGGTAATGAAATTAAACACGCCCCGTGACTAATTGAATTAGCACTATGTGCTACTAGCTCGTAGCAACTGTACTTGTCACGCGTGCTTATTCCGGGAAGCGGTAAACCTAATTAAAAAGTTTTATGTTTGAAATACAATTTAAAAAGTTGCCACGCAAAGGTATCTCCGTTACGTACCTTATGTCTTGACTCTCTTCATAGACTATGGCTTAAGGCACTCAGGATGCGATTTATCCATCTTTGAAGGCCCGTTCCTGCTGTGTCTCTGGCCATATCCAACTCTGGCTGTGTCTTATTTTCTCTACATTGGTATTTGGAGTAATGGAGCTCATTTTTATTTATTTATTTGCCAAACATCTTTCATTGCGATTTAAAATAGGTTTTTACTAATGTGTCCAGTTAGCTATCGGTTTGCTCTACAAACTAAGCTATGATTTCCCTAAGAACTGCTTCAATATAATTGTGAGCCATAACGTCCGACTTCCCTAACGACTGTCAAAGATCTGCCAACTTAACGAGCTTTCCAATGTACTGAGGAGATCAAATATTATAATTTGGTCACCAGTCCAACCAGGCCTTTTTACGGGCAAGGCCGCGATGACATCGGAATACGATATAATGTCCATTCTGCTTCCAGCATTTTGTTTTTTTTTGTGACATTTGCGCTTTGACGTCACGGCAAAATAAGCTGATGGAATCTGAAATATTTTGCAATTGGATTTATTCATTGTCGGCGTTAAATTCTCGGATGGTCACCAAACTTATGACGCGACGAATTCTCAAATCGTATAGTGATAAAAATTATAATATTTGTTCTAATATTTACTCGAATACTACATGTCTATATTGAAATAAAACAACAGCAACTTAAACGTGGGGAACGTAAAATATAATATAAACGCGATATAATTCGAAAAAAATGTTTTATTTCAAACAATTATAGAGTAGAGTAGAGTATACTTATGTACCTGACTTAAAAAAATGAATTATCTGCAATAAATTCGGAATACAGAAACAAAAAACTATCGACAAAAGTTAGCAAAACCGACGACACAGTCCATAGTTCGGAGTCCAAGACCCTCAGCTCTCTTCTTAACAAGAAAAAAATGTTGAGATATCGCGTTAAGACACTGATAAATTACCCGGTGTTTTACAGCTACGTCTCAGGATTTATTACAACGGCTTACATAAAAATATTTACCATAAATTCATATACGAGCCGCCATCGACACGTGTGCAGATGTTCTAATAAAAGGGAAAACATTGTTAGTATACGCTACGCTATGTTGTGGTGACAGACGCGTGGGAAACAAGGATTAATTATTGAACGAACCAATTTTGTCATGCGAATATAGAAGCGAGTGAAGTTAGGTGCATGTATAAAATAATAATGCGGTTACATGCTTCAATATATTTTTCAACACACCATAACTATATGGGGTCTGTAGAACAAAAATCTATGGGTGCGCGAGTCGCCTTGAGCAAAAACTAATCTATATATATAAAACAAATCTGTGTTAATTACACCGTTTATAGCTCAAGAACGGGTAGGCAGATTTTTACGAGCTATATTTTTTTTAATTTGTCTTTACTCCGAATTGCAGAATAACTGAACGGCACGGCAACGGAACGGCATTCCGAACGGGTGATAAAACAGTAGCATAATATTTTTGTAACTTTTGACGATTCATAAGTATTGTACATCATGGTCTACGTGAATAAAAATATTCTGATACTGAACTATTAATATGTTGGGAAAATTCACTGTAAAAATAATGATGAAGATTCTCTCTTTGAATCTGAAGCGATACGAAGCTTGTCGGGACAGCTAGCTATTAATAAATGTAATCCTTGTATACATGATAAAGCAAGCGTTCAGAGACAAAAATTTACAAGTGGGTATATTTTTATAATTTAGGCGCTTTTTAAAAATGCACTTATTGATATGGCTTAGCATTACATAACGTAGGCTCGATTCATCTAATTCAATAAGATCAATTTATTCGGTATAAGTCAAAAGACATTTCATTACATCTTGCTCATTGCCCTTGAATTACTCGTGATTTTTCATAATTAAAAAACATAAAATATACGCGAATCATCACTCATTCGCGAACTCATTTACGAACTCAAACGGTAATTATTCAAAATTTTAAAATTAGAAAAACAACACATTTTACTCCAATCACCCCCAAAAAGTCGATTTAGTTCAATTTATTTTGTAAAACAATGTTTGCATAGCAATGCGACTGTATATTCTCCAGTCAGTCCCACAAATAAATGACGTCATCGTTTCAAAGTTACAACCCGAGTAGCGAGTAACCACCGGCATTGCCGTTACCTCCAAACGTCGGCGGATAACATAGCGAAAACATTGCCACGCCATTTTGCCCACTCATTCCCACATTCTTGCAGAGCAACATAGTCGGTAAACAGCGGGCGGACGGCCTCAGATCATTTGTCAAGGTCCCCCACACTTAGGTCGCCACTAAACCCTTTATGCCGTGCATCTCCGTGAATAGTTACTCGCCCCTTTTTATGCCACGCAGAGAAAAATAACGTAACACAAAAAGCCCCTTTCGACACCCGGATGTGCTTGGATAATTTATTAAGAGGAATTCTCTAAACAAAAGAGCCTCGAGTGTTTTATGGCCGTGTTTTTTGCGTAATAGCCTTATTATATCTATTCGTGCTAATAAAATATAAGTGGGGCAACTTCTTTCGTCGAAATAAAAGGTATCGATAAAGTTTTTGCGTGTTCGTGATCGAACGGACTTATTGGAGTTGATCTGAACAAGGTAAGTAGCTGCTTAGCTGTTTATATTTTTTGGGATCATTGACATTCTCTTGAGGGAGCGCTTACTCGATTGCCACCAGATAAGCGAATGATGGAACACAAATTTAGGCGTAAAAATTGAAGGAAATAAAAGTGGAGGGTTGCAAATTCGTATTCAATCAATCAGAAGCAGAATATTTTGCATTTATTTAAACCATTAAGTACAGTACTTACATAAATGTCACAAAAAGCTAAGCTACAACTTTACTACCCGTTTGGAATGCCGTTATTATTGGACAGAAGGGGCAAGAAACTCCATGGTCACTCTTTAAAAAAATATAATTTTTTAGCAGTGCATTGTAATGGTTATGTTAGAATAATATAAGAACTGGTTGGGCAGGCTTACCCGACGCGTGCCAGTGACGAGCGCTCTCGAGCGTATCGAGTTTTGATTTACATTGCAGGTTCAAGTCTAAAATCTGTAAAATTCATGAAAAGATTGATGGAAAATTCCAACTCTGGGGGGGTCTGGAATCAAGACTCGAACCCATGGTATTAGTTTTCGTTACCTAGCCACCTACATCCTGTATTGATAAGGCTATCATTGAGTAGTCATTGCCGTATCCATTAAACAGATTTGATGAGCGTAATAGGTATAATCACATCAAGCAACCCAGGGCTGTGCAAACAATTAGGCGCGGTTGCCATTAACGAGACAATAGCGCTATCGACACATTATAATAAGATTATAATTTGATCGTGTCTGCTCATTGAATATTTAAAAAAAAATTGTTGCGTTCGTATTTACTTTGCTATATAGGAGCTTAATTCGTCATTTTTGGTCTGTCTGAATACACATCATGTGAAAACTACTGGATAGATTTTCATTAAACCTGGCATAGTGATAGCGTACGGAAAGGAGATGAGAACCTCGAAAAGCTGATCGTAGTTGGGAACACCGATGGCAAGAGAGCTCGAGGACGGTCCCGAACCAGATGGACCGATCAAGTAAAGGACTCATCTTCAACCAAATTCAGCTCGGTGGTCAGAAGCGCCATGTACAGAGACCGATGGAGGCTAATCGTTCGATCCAAGTGTGGACTATCCAACGATGATCGCGATCCTCAGACATGAGGGACCGACCATAGAGAGAGAGAGTGATAGCGTACCTGATACATAGTAACAACTAATCTAGATCAATATTTAGGATAATGATATATATTAATTTACTTTGAATCAATCAATTTATACCTACTTCGAGGACCCTAAAATAATCATAATAGAGTTACACGTATATAGAGTTTTAATTGAAGACATTGCCAATCATTTCAAGGTTATAATTTAATTATATAATAATTCTAGCCCTTTTTCATGTCCCACTGCTGGGCATGGGCCTCCCCTCAATGCGAGGGGGGGTTTAGGCGATAGTCCACCACGCTGGCCCAGTGCGGGTTGTCAGACTTCACACATCTTTCGAGGGGTTCTCCCAGACATGCAGGTTTCCTCACGATGTTTTCCTTCACCGTTTAGCAAGTGATAAACTTGGTTGGAAATGAGATTCGCACATGAAAAATCCCAGAGGTGCGAGCCGGGGTTTGAACCTGCAATCCTCGTTACCGAGGCAAGCGTTCTACCAACTTGGCTATCACTGCTTCACTTGGCTATCACTGCTTTAATTATATATCTGTAATTAACTGCATTTCAGCAGATCACGCGCCAATTAGTCGCCAATTAGCCAATTAGTTAAAGTTTAGAATTAATAAAGTATATTCTGCAATAAATTACTTATCACAGTTATAATCATCTCAAATGGAGACATTTTGATTACGATAATCTATATGTATAAAACAAAGTCGTGTTAGTTACACCATTTATTACTCAAGAACGGATGGACGGATTCTTATGAATTTAGATTTTTGGAATTTGTCTCCATCAATTATAACGTGGACAAAAATGTCAAACAAATACATAAAAATAATTAATTTTCTCATACATTTGATTCTGAGGCAGTGCGAAGTTCACCCAGGACAACTAGTATCTATAGTAATATTATAAATGTGAAAGTTTGGATGGATGGATAGATGGATGGATGTTTGTTACTCTTTCACCCCGAACGGCTGAACGGATCTGGATGAAATTTGGCACAGAGATAGATTATAGTCTGGAATAGCACATAGGCTACTTTTTATCCCGGTAAAATGTATGTTCCCGTGGGATAGATGTTTTAATTTTTCATACTTTTTATCGCGGGTAACACCGCCGGGCGCAGCTAGTGTCTATATAAGTAATTTAATAAGAATAGGTCTAAGCGAAAAAGTGGATTTTCTTTTCCCAGCATCATGGTTATCTTGACGACCATGTCGTGAAGATAAAGGTAGCATAGTGCTCGTAAGCGATAAGCTAACTGCCAGTTTAGTGTGCCACTTCGCCACTCGCTAAACATTCTCGTGAGTATATTAAAAGGACCTAGAACGAAAATATTATTTTGTATAAATATACAATAATATAATATCGCCAGATGAACACCAGCTATACGATGTCACACAAAGCAACGCTTGTATTAAGGGTACCGTACAATGGACTGGAGGCGAACCTAGTATATAATACTTATATAGGTATTAAACATCCATGACTCAGGTACATACATTCGTGCTCATCACACAAAGTTTGTCCCAATCAGTATACGAACCCGAAACCCTTGGCATAGAAAGCAGGGTCACTACCTACTGCGCTAATCAGCTCGTCGATTTAGTTGATTGATAGGTACGTTTATGTGTATATTAAGACATATACAAGGCCATGCTACAGTCAAGCAAATGCTTCTTATTACCCAATAGTTTGTACGTCTTAACAAAACATGTATGCTTAACAAGATTGCTTAAAATGGGATATTTCAGAGCGCAGGTCACATATTGTTTTCAGTGCATATAAGGTAAACATAAACGCCCGCCCCGCTTTCAGTCCCATTGTAGTCCCAAAGGCTCATAACATTTAAATTCTGAACTAATAAATTTTAGTTCGGAAATACATCATAACTGTAAAACATGCTTAAATTATTTATAAGCGGTATGTCCCCATACATACTAATGGGATGGCTTTTTAGTCCCTCCCCTCCTACGTAGTATACCTGAGTAGGTTTTTTATTGCTAAAATATACGACCACTCTCGAGAAAATTCCTAACTACAAAGTTATATTTGGACAGATATAAAAAGCGGTGTGTCTTCTCCGTCTTTAGAGGTCTCATGCGTATCAACACTTCCTAAATATGCAAGCGAGACCTGTTGGGTCTACACTTATCATTCGTAGCATATTAGGTGCAGCTACTGATCCGTGAAACATTTAAAATGTTAGGCTTATTGCTTTAGTGCTGATAGATACGGTTTTATGTCCTTGTCCGAGTTGATGAGAGATTAAAACGTAACCAACCAATGCGGCGTAGCAAATCCGTAGCGTTCTCGTAGTATATTCGTTGCGTGCTACGAGTGTCAATCGTAGCAATATGTTTTGTAGGCATTCAAATGATATAATCTATTTTGTTATCCATATCGTACGAAAGATACAAGTTTTTTTATAATAAAATAAAATCTTGTCTCAAAAAAGTACTTTAAAATATGTAAGTACTTGGTACAAATAATGAACAGACACCATCTCGCTGTTTAACCTTTTAAGCAAAAAATTAAAATCTGCCTAACCGTCTGATAAACTTTGAAAAATTAAAAAGTAATCTTGTTGCTTAACGAAGCCTGCCCAAGGGACTAGTCTTCGGCGACAGCTAATCATAATAATGAGATAAGAATTTAATGGAGTCGCCCTATCTTCGCGTGAACAGTGCCCCCTAAAAACCAATGTACACTGATCCATTTACTTAGTGCAATGTCATGGCTTGGTATTTAAATATAGAGGTCTAATCTAATGGGCGTCTCAATAAATTATTTAAGTAGATTTCGGTGTTTCATTGACCTTATAAAACTCGAATGTCATCTCTTGGCTTGTTTCAATGCTCCGCAGATAATTAAGGGTTGTCCAGATGGTCGTTGCCCTGAGATAAAAAAATATGATACGTATGAATGAACTGGCTACTGCCCGCGACTTCGTCCGCGTCTTTAAATTGATATAACTTGTTTATTTATGAACTGATTTAAATAAAACGCACATTAAATTTTAAGTGAAGCTTAACACAATACATTAGTAAAAACCGCACCCGAATCGGTTAGGCCTTTTCTGAGATTAGCGCACACAAACGCACATGGAAACAAACAAAAATCTAACAATCATTGTTTTGGGTTGTTTTCTTATCATCCATGTACACACAGCAATCAATTACATTTTTATTATTGCAACTGGCATCCCCTTCGTCCCATTGTGATTTATCTAACCACTGAACACTACATCTCATAAACTTGTTACCAATTGCAAACGAATTAATGAATATAGTTCAAAGCAATTTACCAGAAAACGTTTCCGAATTCACTTTACAAAGAAGACAATATATTTGAAGTAATTTCCCATTGTTACAAAACAAGCTGTGTAATACTCAAAATAATTAACACAAAGGACACTTTGTAGGGTAAGTACTAACTCAATATTTATTTTAATTGTGTAAGGTATCATAAGTTGGAGAGAGGCTTTAGGTAAGGGAGATGTTACATCATACGTACCGTTAGCTTAATTTCATATTTAATTTATGATGTAACATATCCATTAGTATACCTACTATATATATGTTACCCTAGAAAATGCAATGACTTCTTGCAGAAAAGCCAAAACACTGTACCTCAAAATCCACTGAGCAGATTTTAATAGCTTATACCAAGATTAACATCTTGAATAATAACAAAACAAAAACCAATCCAAGCGATACGACGTCGCAAACTTAGTATACTAAGTTTGCGACGTATTTATATAAATATATATATAAATATTAAGAATATATAAATATATATATATATAAATATTAAGGTGGAAGCGTTAGTTAAGGGTGCGAAATTCAAAATTCCGATGGTTTTATATACGAAAAATTGGGACACGTTTATAATGTAACTTAGTTTTTTTGCGACATTAGCATTGTGCATTAGATGCCTCGATGTATTAAAATTGCTCAAAATTTACTTAAAGCGATACAATACTCCAATGTTTGTAAAAACCGCTATATTTAGTAACTTTGCAGCTTTGTTTCATTTGCAATAAATTTTGAAGCTAATTCAATACACTTTTCTGCTTGCTTACACACGTGAACAAGTACTGCATAGATCGGAAAGCAAACAACAACTAAATATGAGGGTACCACAGTTCAAACTATGACAGTAGGACGTCAAACACCTCAGTCATACCCTGACCTTGGTTGGTGTAAAGCAGCCGAAACGGCGGGAACTTAATATACACGCGATAAAATCTGAAAAAAATAGTTTTATTTAAATGTGTAGTATTTGCATAACTACATTTATAGATTTCTATCTATAAATAAATATTACATGAGTTTTATTTATTAAAAAGAAAATAACTGAAATATTTACAAACTAATATAACTTAAAAAGAGTATAGAAAAGCTATAAAATGTGTAAAAAATTTGGCCCATGCGGTAGCGTGCCCAAGATGCTGGCCGCATTTCCTCGCTGAATATTACATTATTTTACTTATTATATTTAATTACATTAAGCCGTAGTCGCATACAAAAAAATACGACCCATAAATGTTTTAATTAATCGTTAAAAAAACCGTTGAAATTTTGAATTTCGCGCCCCTAACCTAGCGGTTTCACCTTAATATAAAAATGTAACGTCAAAAAGACTATCGCCTATGGTGGAAGCAATAACCAGTCATTAAAACCCCTACCGCACCACAGATTTCCATTGCCGTCTCGCATAGCAAGACAAAGTGCCAGAAGGACGACTCCTAAAGTTCTTCCCCGCCATTTCTCCTACTAATTATTGTTCCCGCAGCGGCGGTGCTGTGGGAAATGGCCGTAATAAGATCTTTTGTAATCCCATTTATTAATTTTCGCCTCTCATTATTCTCGCCTCCTTTATGCCGTTGGTTTGGGGGCCACACAACTGGCCCAGTAATAAGGATGAGCTATTTCATGGATTCCAAATCATCGGAATTGGGTTCAGGATTTCTATCAGACTTGTTTCTTGTATTATCAATCTGAACTTTGCCTAATCTACATAATATTATTTCATGTCTAGGCGGTACCCAAGGAGATTCATTTCCGAACACTTGAATATCTGTAGGTAAGATAATTGCCAACATAAATGTACCATAGTTTAAAGAGAGAGAAAGATAAATATTTCATCTCAGTAAAAAGAAAATAAACATGTATAAGAATGTATGCAAGTAACTTGCCTGACGTAAAAAAAAATTACTTTACCCAGTAAGACCCTATATTACCCCTGCAACGCTAATTAGGTAAACCTTCTTGGATAGCTAATGAAAGTAATACAGGTTCGAGGCTACGAATGTTCGAGGTTGTACATAAATCCTTTCTTTCTAAGTCCTGCTATTCATCTCTAAGTATGCAGGTTATTCTATTTCGATCAGAGATTTCTCGTTCGCTATTGACACGGTGTCGTGTGGTTACAACTCGAATATTCCTTTGTTAGATTAATCGGAATTTGATTCAATACAATGGCCCTGCAAATAATAGATTGTTGAATGAGAACGGTAACGGAGAATAGGGACTATTTGTTGTATATTTACTGAACCAGACTATTTTAGGGTACCTCCACATTGACTGGATTTCTCACCATCGTTGTTGTCGCTCGATATGGAGTAGGTATTTTATCGAGCGTTAAGATCTGTACGTCAAGTGCGAGATTATTCGTAAGGTAACCGTATACTTCATAGTCTACCGTATTTAGACATTTTGTATGGAGAAATGAATGATTTAAATACCGTCCGCTAGAGGCGCGTTTCAACTCTCCATACAAAATGTCTAAATACAGTAGACTATAAAGTATACAGTTAACTCGCACTTGACCTACTAACAGTGCCTATAGCACAATCCTTTTTCATACCGTTTTCGTAACTTAACGTCTTCCACCCCTCTCACACCATAGATTGCATAAAAAGGTATGACAGAGACAGCATGTTTTCTCGATGACATTAGAATTTTCTTATTAACCCACAGATTTTCTCGATTTTTACTGCGTCATTAAGATCGATTTCTGGCTATGCACAGTGGGTATCACCAAAAAGTACCATATCGGATGTCTGTATAGCCTACACATTTATATGATTTTGGACGATCAACACGTGTGATCAAAAAAATCGAGATTCTTTTCTGAATTTTCCTAAAACAAAGTTATAAGCGATAACGCAAATTAACCTTACAGTTACTTTTTCAGAGATCCCGGGAAATGAAAGCTATAACTTGAGACGTGTGGCATACCTACTAGTGCCACAAGCACAATCTTTTTTACGTCTCGTTTCAGTAACGCTAACGCAGTCTTCCATCCCTCTCACACCACACGTTCATACGTAAGTACGACAGTGACAGCTTGTTTTCTCGATGACGCTACGATTACATAAGAAGATTCTGATTACCCTACTGGACGTCAAGTGCGAGATTATACGAAAGCTAACCGCGTACTTCATAGTCTACGTATTTAGACACATTGCATGGAGAATTGAATGTTATAAATACTGTCCGCTAGAGGCGCTGTTAAATTTGCCATACAATGTGTCTAAATACATAAACTATATAGTTAGCTTACAAATAATCTCGCACTTCGAGTCCCTGTTCTCATCTACGTAACGTTATTTCACGAGGTCTTAGATTGATAATACAAATGTATATAAGTACTGAGCGTGGGTAAATAATTTCTGAACCATTTAAACTAGGACCTGAAATTGGATAAAATTAATGCGCAGTCTGAAAATAATTTCTAGTTCTCCAAACAATGCTCTCTCTAAAATTAAGACCGTCTAATTACTGTATCAAATCTTGAACGAGTAAGAAAATATTGTTACGATTTGTATAAAAAATGCTAACATTATTTACTTATAATGAATGGCTATCACAATAGCATTATTATACCATTGGGATTCAATTATGCATTTTTTTTTTAAATTGGTAACCCCATTCAGTATAGGCAGATTCAGAAAAGGAATACACTATTCCTAAAACCAAGCGCACCATTGCAAGACCTCAAGACATTGTGAGCACTAGCTGCGTAGCTCCGACCGCAAGAAACAACTAAATATGAGGGTACCCCGGTTGAAACTATGGCACTAGGACGTCAAGCACCTCTGTCCTTTTTTTTTTTTTTACATGTGGAAATGCGTTACGCATCCCCTCATGCCCCGGGGGGACCTCCCCGGCGGCGGCTGGTATACCCACTAAAACCACATGGTGAATCCACACGGTCGCTTGTGTCGGAAGCGGCTCTGTCCTCCTGTGACCATGGTTGCTGTAAAGTAACCGAAAAAATGTTTTATTTCAATGTGTAGTATTCGCGTAAATATAAGAAATAAATATGCACGTGAGTATATTATTTTCTTTCTCTTATCTTCAGCACTGAAGGGAAAGAGCTAATATTGCCATGAGCGGCAATTTAACCATGCGAATGACTGTATCATAATAGCAACCGTCTGTCATAAATGCCATCCACATTTAGATTATTCGAAGGGTGATGAATGACATCTTTGAAGGCTTCAAGCATGAGTAATTTTATAATTAAATACATTATAAGCGATATTAATGTCTACTGCTTTACTTGGCCTTTAAAGATAATATATTAATAATACCGCCAGATGAACACACCAATTGTGCGGTCCCAGACTAAGCAACGGTTCTTACAATACTTACTTATATTTAACGTCTTTGACTCGGGTACAAACGTTCGTGCTTATAAGACAAATATTGTCCATACCAGGATTCGAACCCGGGACCGTCGGCACAGTAACCAGGATCACTACCAACTGCGCTAATCGGATCTCCAAATAAAAGATACAAAAACAAACATTTGTAGATCTGAAAGAATTATATTTACTATTGGAAAAATAAATAACCAAGGTTAAAGAGATTCGGAATCTGAAGTTTTACATTTAAGTCAGATAAAAAGGGTTAGACATTTCTGTGTTTAGGTATTTCCAGTGAAAGTTAGCGTAACCAAAGGCTCGTCCACTGCTGTTATCAAACGAAATAAGACCACTCGACCTCTTCGGATCGTGGTTTAAGTTATTTTTAGGTTTAGGCACTTCAGACATAAGACCACCAATTTCTGGTTATGATAAAGAAATATCTCCAGACGAACACACCAACTATACGGTCACACACTAAGCAACGCTTGTATCATGTGTACCGTACAATAGACTGGAAGCGAACTCAGTATATATTACTTATAGAGATATTAAACATCCATGACTTGGATACAAGCATTCGTGCTCAACACAGAAAGTATGATTGTTTAAATTTTTTTATGTTTCGATATCAACTTTATAAAAAATATTTACTCCAGAGGAATCTACGATGACATATTCGTAACAGATTCCGGCGGTGGATCGCACGATATAAAGTAATCTAATAGTAGGTATGGTGCACACCGTCTGAGCAGTCAGTTGAATCAGGGTTGAAATACATATAAGCTTTAACATTAATAGTATAAAATAATTTAAGGGATCCGGTACGTTATAAGGGGCGCATTCCCGAGAAAAATAGGCTAATAATTTAAAATTTTAAAAATAACACTACATAAGTCCGAGATGTAACGCTTTCTTGTAAAAAAAATCAAACACTGTATACAGATATATATATACTAGCTGCGCCACGCGGTGTTACCCGCGATTAAATAATGTACATTTTACCGGGATAAAAAGTAGCCTATGTGCTATTCCAGACTATAATCTATCTCTGTGCCAAATTTCATCCAGATCCGTTCAGCCATTCGGGCGTGAGGGAGTAACAAACATCCATCCATCCATCCATCCAAACATTCACATTTATAATATTAGTATAGATTATACATACACGCAGTCATTACTACCTACTTGTTAACCGGCTTAAAACATTTTACTCGCATGGCAACACACTGGATCTGATTTTTTTAAATCATGGCTGTTAAAAACAAAGACAAGCCCGCTGAGTTTCTCGCCGGGTCTTCTCGATTGAGCTCACGTTCCGATCCGGTTGTAGTTTCCCCCGTAGGCCTATACCAAATAATTGATTTGTCTTTGACTTTGACATTATAACATCAGTTTTTAATGTTTCATGGCTTGCAAATTGCATCTACATTCCATAACTCCAACGTCGTAATTAAAAAAAAAATGTGTTATTTGTAGCCCTACCCAGCAACCCTGGGGTGTAACAGCCCGTGATGGCCGTAGACGTCAATTGGGTTTGGTTCCCCACTCGATATGCAGATGGCGCTCGTTAGTTGTCCGAACGCTCTTATGTAACCACCTTTAGAGCTAATAGATTTACCCGAGCCAATATTGGAACTTTGAATTTCAACTCGGACTTATTGAATTTAAAGGATTTTGTGAATTTATACTATTGCCTCTTGGGAGAAAACTTATAGTAGTCTGTGAAAGTAAGTAGTAGGTAACTTCTGAAACTCAGATAATAGGTAGTCGTCCTAGACTAGTGTATCGATTATTATATAAGTCTAGACTAGGTAATTGCTAGCAATATATATTAGAAGTGGATGAATCCAACCTCTATCATAAAGACCATAGAACACGCCATTCTCTAGAACTATTGGAAAGTTAATGCACATAAATTATAATGGTTCTTAGAACGCAAAAATGTCTACCTACAGGTTGACTTTATTTAATCCATTGTTTAATGGTTCATTTGCACAAAAAAAATACTTTTTTAATTACATGAGTGCACAATGTTATCTTTTTCTAAATTATCAAACCAACTTTAAGAAAATTACTAAAATCTTACGTATGTAATATATACACGTGTTTGGTAATTTCTTCAAAATCACCCTCGGTAGCAGGTTTTGAAATTTTCATCCAGAGCGATTCGAAAACATTTTGGTATTATTATGATTCAAAGAAATTATGACTCTTCTAAACAGAGGAATTCAGTCCGAGAGCTTTGTTTTAAAACCCCTAAATTCACCATACACACCTGTACGTAAAGTACGAGATAATTCGTAAACTAACCGTACACTTCATAGTCTACCGTATTTAGACATTTTGTATGGAGAATTGAAAGTTTTAAATACCGTCCGCTAGAGGCGCTTTTCAATTCTCCATACAAAATGTCTAAATACGGTAGACGGTAAAGTATACGGTTAACTCGCACCTGACGTGCTGAAGTTGCAAATTATTCTCCGAGGTTCCAACTTAAAAACAGCAAACCTCACTATTTGAATAACAAATGGAATGTATGCAAATTGGAGCACTCTATTACCTGAACATGAACTTTACATTCTACCTGACAGGAACGAATACCACAGACTTATCATAGCTGCCCCGTGGCTCAATAATTACGTTAACAAAATAATGCGAAATAGACTTAAAATAAATATTTACATAAGTAAATTGTATTAAATAAATATTGCCAGACGAACACACTAACTATACAGTTCCACACTAAGCATCGCTTGTATTTTGGGCACCGTACAATGGACTGGAGGCAAACCTAGTATAAATTACTTATCTATACATATAAATAAAATTGGAGTGTCTGTTTGTAATATTAAAATAACCGCTTTTTACTAAGTGCATTTGGATGTATACACGGTACCTATACCAAAACAACATTTTTTACAATTTTTGTCTGTCTGTCTGTCTGTTTGTTCCGGGTAATCTCTGAAATGGCTGGACCGATTTTGACGGGAATTTCACTGGCAGATAGCTGATGTAACAAGGAGTAACATAGGCTACTTTTATTTTAGAAAAAAAAATTGGATCTCTCGAAAAAAAATTAAAACCAATGTTGCAGCGCTGCGCCTGATTAAAGTTTGATAGCAACAATCTGCAATGCGTCCCGCGGGATCAGAACGCGAGCAGGCTGTTGCCAACGGCTGAGTCTTTGTTAAATACCACGCGGACGAAGTCGCGGGCAACAGCTAGTATACATATAAAACATCCATGACTTGGGTACATCAACACACACACAGCACACAGAAAGCAGGGTCACTATCAATTGCGCTAATCAATTGTGCAGCTAGTTCTCACAAATGTTGACGGATAAAACAATTTCATTGTATTTGGTAGCGGCTGGCCCACCAAATAGCCCCGTGGTATAAAACTAAAGAAACTGACGATTAAATGACCATTCTACCAGTAAACTAAGGCAAATGGGGGAAAAAGAACTCAACACTGACACTCAGCTTGCCTACTTTTCCAATTATAAACCAAACAAGTTGATCCATAATTAAATATGTTAGTCGAGAAACTGTCTGTCACGAGTGTCGCGACCCTAATTAATATTCAATTGTCCGCGAAAAGATGCGAATCTAAAAAAGTATTCGCAGGAGTTTCGCCGCTAAGAATCGCCTTGTTCTATTAATTATGTAAAGAAAAGGTGGAGTGCACCATGCAGGGTTAATTTTAACTACAGTCAAATCTATAGACAAAATGACAGAGTCCCTAGACACGGTTTTTCAATAGTAAATGAATGACCAACACGATCCTCCACCTCACGATTATCAATACAAAAACAATCATTTTTAAATCAAGAAAAATAAATTATCAAGAATCATAGACAAAATATTTTTTTCGTTTTGAGCTTTGTTTTATAAGTACACAAAGCATACCTTTTTATCTCGGGTTATGGACAGAGAATGCTAATTTAAATAACGAACAATGTCTTACAAGTCGTACCACATCCGCAGGCTTTTGTCTGACGTCGCATTAATTCCTTAATTTTGTTTCATTATTGGACACAAAACAATATACCTACAGCTTTTAATACAATTACCTCCGCAGCTGAAACAGTCATCTTTCATGTTAATCTTGCCTTCACTCTTTTGGTTATTCAGTTATGCTGGTTAACGAGGTTTTGTGATACAAAACAATGGACGGACGTTTATTACAATAATTACATTATTTAAAAATACAAATGACATAGGAAGACGGTAAAAAATAAGGTAGTAATTCATGTCTATCAACGTATCCCATTAGCTTTTGGGATCAAATATAACAAATTAGACTATACCAAGTACTTAGACGATTCCTATTATGCAGCAGATTATGCCGAGTAGACAATGCCTATAATGAAGTAGACTATGATGAGTAGACTATGCCTATAACGAAGTAGACTTTAAAAAATAGACGATGCCTATAACAAAGTAGACGATGTCTATAATAAAGTAGATTATGATGAGTATACCATACTTATAACTACGTAGACTATGCAGAATAGACGATGCCTATAACGAAGTAGAATATAATGAGCAGTCGATGTATATAACAAGGCAGACTATGCCGAGTAGACCATGTCTATATCGAAGAATGTAGTAGGCGTGCCAAACATAACTTATCTTTATGTACCCCACGAAGAGTAAACAATACTCTATCAATTCTAAGAACAGAACTACAGAGTTTTGTGTACTCTATCTCTCTGAGTATAGGGTGTGATATTATAAAGATATCAAAGCATTGCTACTTCAAAATTATCTATTTCCATAAGACCCACCCCACCATTTTTGGGGTCGAGTCGCCTTCGTCCGTAGTAGAATTAAATACCCTCGAGATACCCTACACGTGACCCTGGGTGGTGCCAACTAGGTGACAACTCTACTGGTGGTAGGCTTCGGCCGTGGTTAGTCACCCCCACACCACCACCACACACTGAACAAAGCCATGTCGCCAAGCGGCCTAGCCGTGTTCCGGCATGATGTTCGGTGTTGCCATTCATGGATGGCGGGTCAGATCAGCTGCGCTGCATGTGCCTAGTGAATGTAGCGTCTCGATCTACTGCCGCCTTCCTACCTAGGCAAGTATACTCCATCGTAGATCTCATCATCACTTACCACCAGGTGAGATCGAGATCAAATACTTGCCTATAATGTAATAATTTTTTTATTACATTATAGGCAAGTACCCACATTACAAAATATAAAAAAAGATCTGTCATTATTTCTATCTTACAGCTGTTTGCGCTCATAGAGCACCCGCGTCAAACTATAAATCGGGAGTTCTGACGTCACATCGCTGGTTCGAGCGCTAAGCTCCGACCTAACGCCGGTCCTTAATCCCTCACCTGAGGACTTAGGCATTATGTTAGATGAAAAATAAGTATTGGGATATAACAAAGAATGGTCTAAAAATAAATGTTGAAAGACCAGTTTCGGGAATGAATTTCTGTTGATCCCGGCTAGTGGTTGGTACATTTTAGAGAAAGAATGTTTTGGTACCAACTATATTGTTCACTGTAATCTTCCACAAGTTATGTATTTTGGTACCAAATTTTGGTTGGCCATAATTATGTGGATTGGCCTTAATCGATTAAAGCTTATTTTTTGAGGCAGATAATAATATCCTACTAAGGCTTAATATCTTGCGTGGTGTGTTATATATTGGTCTCTGAGGTAGCCCTTCTGTTGCCAGTGTTTCTAGGACTTTATGCCAATCTTGTGATGTTAATGGAAAACTGCGGGACAACTTTTTCGTTTTTCATGCAATATCCATTTTATAGAACTTTTATTATACTTTAACATAGTTAATGTGTTTTTGTGACGATATTGTTATAAGTAGGTACTTAAATACAAATCAGAAATGATTACAAAATAGACAGCAATGATAGCCAAGTTGGTAGAACGCTCGCCTCAGTAACGAGGGTCGTCAGTTCAAACCCCGGCTGTCACCTCTGAGATATCTAGATTTCGTGTGCGAATCTCATTTTCAACTATGATTATCACTTGCTAAACGGTGAAGGAAAACCTACATGTCTGAGAGAACCCCTCCAAAGGCGTGTGGAGTCCGTCAACCCGTATTGGGCCAGCGTGGTGGACTATGGCCTAATCCCCCTCGCATGGAGTGGAGGCCCGTGCCCAACAGTGGGACATTAAAAAGAGCTGGTATTATATTATTATTACAAAAAAGACAGTCTACGAAGCTCCACCCGCACTTACTAAGCAATCTGTACAACTTACTCCGAGCTCTAGTTCGTAAAGCGTTCGTGCTATTCTGAATAGATTAAACATTCCTCGCTCGCATCCGTTTATAATAAATTCAGTGACTGCGCTTTGTCGAATGGAAATCATTCTTAGTTCTTCAGGCCAGTGCAGTAAGGCACAGAATGCATTATTTTTTGTTAACTATTAATGTGTTTAAATGGAGTTCAAGATCTTGATGTAACGGTATTCTAGAACCTTCTTTTCCCCATTATTTCATGCCTTACTTTTAGAGAGGTCTGATGAAAAATCGTCCTACTAATACTGAATATTATGTATCTAGGAAATATCTTCTTTGCAAAAAAACTGGAACTTCGTCTTTCTTACTTAAAATGACCCAACCCAGCCAACGGTAGGTATCCAGCCAGTATTAAATATTTATAGAATTTATCAAAAATCAAGATCCTAGTATAAATGCCAATTTCACAGTCTCCCCCCCCCCCCTAAAAACCCTCCCAGCGGTAGTCAATGACGATAACATTTAACAGTTGCTGCGTGGGAAATGTGTCAAAAGTGACAACTGACGATTCCATTGTCAGAGTAGCCCACGGCTACTAGGAACAGCTTTTAATGTGACGCATAAATGTAACCAACACAATCCGCAAAGGAACCCAGAACCCAACCCATAGGTTTCAACTTTCATTGTTCAACTCAAACATCCTCACATACTAGATTCGCACTTGACCGAGCGCGTAACTTCCTTTGCTGGTCGAAGTTTCGCTCACGCCTGAAGTAGCACAACAGTTGCGACACCCGACACAATGCGTGGAACCTGTGAACTCGTACTATGTGCACACTGTTCACGCCCAATAAACAACTGTCGGCTTCAAGAACTGGGTCTCAAAAGTTGTATCATCATTGCTTCGAAATAATGTAACCCCTAGAATAGAAAATGAGAGCAATGATCGTGTTCTGCTATCCGGGGTGCGGATCACACGGCGCCCGGCCTTAAGAAAGAACGAGATAGATATATAGCTACTGTCTTGTTAACACTGGTGATGCGAGTCTATTATTGGACTTGCCCATGTGCAGAAAAACTGCTTTAATTGTTAAAATCGTACGTTATTGCAATTTAATAATAATTCGTTGTTATGAATATTTGTTGTTCAACTACAATATTAGTATCGATTGCGTTATTTGATTATTTGCGCAAGTCAAGCTCCGCTTCGCAGTTCGAAACAAGTTGTGGTTCCGGCACCACATTTCAGTAGAACACATTGATTGTTTTCAACGCGCAATCCAGATTGTAGAACATTGATACCAATGTTATAAGGTTTTAAGTAGCTTTTTTTAGCGCTGCCTTCGCAATCCATTGACTTTGCCCCACAGCTCAAGTTACAAGACTTGAGCCTTTGCTGAAAGATGTGCTTTCAGCAATGACCAAGACTGCTATAAGTTCTGTGTACTTTTGCGCTCAGACGCCACGAGGTCACGGAAGCCGAAATATAATATAAGCTAATAAATAAAACAAAACATTCCAATTAGGTGCAAATTATCGCCAGTAACGCAAAATATTCGGGGAGTTCTTTGAATTCGTGAGTTAATTTAATTAACGACCGTTCGAACTAAGTTTGCTGCGAATAATTTGAATTGCAAACGAAATTAATTATTTTCTTTGTGATTCGTTACAAAATTTTACGAATGCGAAATTTTGATAGTCATGAGGTACGAAATATTCACGGTTCCCGGTAACGAGTCCACATTCTCCAAAACAGAGCCTCCTCAGTGTGAGTTTTGAAAGTATTCGAAGATGGACGTTATTTTGTTTTTACTTGGAATAGGTAGTCTTCCCAATTTTATAAGTAGGTACCTACATGTCTATGTAGGTACCTACTTAGAAGATTTCACAACATTTAACACTTTTATAAATATACGAAACACCACAGACTCGATCCCTTTATTCTGTACGTCGTTCATAACTTTGAAACAAATCTTACAGCCTATCCAGCGACACAGTTTCATAATTAATATTTTCAAAGGGAAAGGTAATTAGAAAGGGGGTGGGGGGGGTCTAAGTGAATTTTCGCTAATCCAGTGAGCTGGTCGCAAGTTGTGAGATTAAATTGGAAATATTATCACAAACTGTAGAAAGAACAGCCATCTAAATTAATTAGGTGACTTATTCCCGAGGCAAACCGTCCAAACTTGGGGAGGATTTAATTTAAGCACAATAATGAGAGACCTTCTACCTGGGTTTTGCATGCCTACTTAAATAGCCGTGTACTGACTGACAGAGCAGCCTTGCGAGGCTGCCTCAGACACAAAGACGCGCGTGTCAGCATCCCCAAGCAATTTTGAGAGTCAAGAGACAGTTAAAGTCGAGAGTGAACAGGTACCATCTAGGCAAGTATGCTCCATCGTAGATCTCATCGTCACTTACCATTGGGTGAGATCGAGATCAAATACTTGCCTACAATAAAGAGGCATATACGAAATAAGACCTTCGACTATGACGGCCTCGCGCGGCTGTGTAGTCTGTCAGTAAGCAGCTAATAACTAGACATTAGGTCCCTCCGCTCTTATGCTGTAAAATATAGACTCATATATATTGTACGGTAATAATACGGCAAGTCCACCATACATGTTGAGGTATTTGACAATTTCCGACCGCACGATCGCATCGGATGCAGGTGTCTCGTGGAGATGTGTCAAATTGTCAGAGCCCGGATGGGAGTTACGGAATATTAGAATCAATTTCCTGCTGCCAAGCTGACATGTTCAATGTCTATAAAAATGATGAAGCAAATTGATTTTATTCTTTTGAGATACGTTTTTATTAAATCTTTGACGATTTATTGGTTCGATTCTAATGATTCGAACCAATTTAGTTAGTTACTACTACCGCTAATTTAGTTTAGTCTTATAAAACTGATCTATCTGGTAACAGAATCACAAATGTTGGAGGTTACTTTTCGTAATAATTATTTTATAACTCTACTATAGGGAAATTACGTCACAAAGGTTTCCAGATTTTCCCAGGCATGATTCGATCCCGCAACCGTTCGGTGCAGTAATCCAAACGTCCAACGTTCAAACCGCAAAACCAAGCTTTCGTTTTGAAATATGTCCCCAAACAAACGTTTACCAATTAATTTCCAACCCGCGGCACTATGCTGTAGATTACTGAGAGGATTTTCCACCCCGAATACGTTTCGAACATTATCAAAATACACATAACCTCCTTTCCGACCGATAAATTACAAACTTAACGTAATCTAAACTCGGGCTGTTTTCCAATTTATACATATTCCCTGGATTATTGGCAGCGTTGGGGACAAAGTAATAAACCGCCGTGTTTATGTAGTTACATCGCTGCCCGTACCTTTAGTTATGCGCACTAGTTGATTGTTGGTTTAGGACTATATATAACACACGCCTCTTGCGTGTACAGACCCCAGGTATTCATATTTTTGAGAGACTTTAGAGAGACCAATTTCTGTAGCTACACAGGTACGCAAATTTCTTGCAAAATTGAAGAGGATGCACCACCGAATTCAGAAAGTGATTAATGAAATTTTAGCCACGATATACAAAAAAGGCTACTTCAAACTATATAGATATTTCGTTATTACTTTGATAATGCAGGTTTAGTAAGCTTGGACTAGTCTTGCAAACATTTCGCGAGCACTATTCTGGGACATATAAATAAACTGGAATTTCTCACATTTATTATCGCTACCTATAGTTTTTTTACCGCTAGATTTGTATAGACCTGGCTAAGTCCAGAATAGGCAGTTAAAACGGGATTATACTATAGATAGAAGTAATTCAGGCAGCTCCCTGTCACTTCATGTCAATGTTTTTTTTCGATCAAAAACCTCGGAGATATGTACCCTACTCGCACATAAAGTGTTAACATAACAAATGTTGACACGAACAAGGATTTCACGTAATATTGTAACCAGGCGGTCCTATGTACACCAGCAGTATACTCTGCAATCACAACTGAGCCTTATCGACATAGCCCAGTACCAGAAATGAGTGAATTGACCTAGATGACAACCTTTAGGATGTAAGTCGAGTTAACTTCAGACGTATGAAGACTAGACACTCGTAAGACCTAAGTATTGTTGAATAAGCTTACCGATTATTCGGGCCGAGAGTGGACCGGGCCTAGCCTGGTGATTTACAGAATAGGCACGTAAAAATAAACAAAATAACAACGGCATTACAAAGGGTAACTGTAGCTTAATAGTAAAGGTAACGGGAAAAAATCGTCACCGACATAATTTTGCGGAACTGAGGTCGAATCCACCATCTTAGTTTTTGTATGTCTATTCGCGCATCACGGTAAAAGAGGTTGACAGATTTAGATTAAGCATCGCAAGGCGATAGTTTAGCCTGAGTAGTGACAAAGCATACTTTTTCTTATGTGTAATGAATGAAAGGAGAATGGAAATATACCAAAAACTGTATCTCAAAATCCACTGCTCGGCATATAATATAACTTGGGATTGATGATTACTTATAACAACTTCAGTATCTTGGATATTTTTTGTCCCGGAACACGTAAGAATTCCCTGGGATTGTCAAAAGCTAATTCCCGCGTATGAAGTCGCGACTACTTCTAGATTCGTTACGATTATGATTCGATATGATTACGAATTTATTATTATTTTAAAATTAATTCATACATATCAATGCAAATCTGAAGCGCAAAGTTAATGTCCGTCACACGAGAGCCGCTTCAATGGCGGCCGAACAAACAGAGGGCTTTTAACGTCACATCGAAGCGAACCCACTTCTGATCATGGAATGTGACGCTGATGAGTGATAAACGAATACTTAAATATATATATTTATCCCCTGAATTATTAACATAAACAAAATACCTATATAACACGTTAAACTCTATAAAATCCGTTAACTATTAAACGTTTCATCTAAACAATGCGTTCATCATAATGTAGAGACGGAAGGATGCACATAAACTTAAGGCCGTTTAACACACGCCGTCGCCGGAAAAATTACCTCGCGTTTGACGTATGTACACTCGTGATAAACGTAGAGCTTGCCTCCGGAGATTTTCAGGCACATTCTACTGTGTTGCTAGATTAAAACATTTTGCACGACTTAGGCTTCCAAAATTTAGATTATGAACTTTGAACGCATTTATATTGTGAACAGAACTTGTTTATCTGTTTATTTAATCATCATCAGTAAACTACTGAACCAAAGGGTTTTTAGTATTACGTACCTTATGGTTCGATACATATAATTTACTATCCTCATGCTGTAAACAATAGGGCTCATAGCTAAATCGAAGGTTGAATGGCAAAGCTGCGTGCAAAGCTAGTGAAATTCATCATTAAAAATTTCGTCCATAACGCAAGAATTAAAAAGAGAGGCGTGAACCCGCAACGCGTCAGGTTTTTTAAATATTGTATTAAATTCATACTTTTCGCGTTTACTTGCATTGTGTTTCCAATAACCAATGCGTCCCGATTTAATATTCAACGCGTTCGGCAGTTTTAAACGCTCACTGACAGCCCTGAACGACAGTCCTTAAAAATTCAACTTATTGCGTGTTTTATTCTGTACAACAATTGCTGTATTTTTAGTATTAGTAAATAATATTACCGATAAACAGTTGGTGCCCTTTCTGCATATACATTTGAAACAAATCAAATTTATAAATATATAAATCTGATGATACATTACAAACTGTTAAGACGGATAGCTAAACGTCTAAAGTTGTAACAGCCATTTGGTAATCCTTAGTCGGTAATGATTATTCAACAATTATGCATTCCTCAATATCAAAGGGAATGCTTGAGTCGTCATTAATTATTAGTAAGCAATGACATATTATAATTATCTTTGTAGCATAATGATATTATATCAATCAGCGATTTGATTAGAGCTTACATGGTCAACTGACTACTCAGTTTACTGTCGACCGCAATCTATTTATATATAAGGTGTGACCAAAAATAGTGTAAAATATTTGAACTAATGAATCAGTAAGTTATATGGATTACGTTGCTGCATAAAATAATTGTATAAACGAGATTGATTTTTGGGGTCGAGTCACCTTCGTCCGTAGGAGAATTAAGTACCCTACACGTGACCCTGGGTGGTGCCAACCAGGTGACAACTCTACTGGTGGTAGGCTTCGGCAGTGGCTAGTCACCACCCACTGAACAAAGCCATGTCGCCAAGCGGCCTAGCCATGTTCCGGCATGATGTTCGGTGTTGCCATTCATGGATGGCGGGTCAGATCAGTTGCGCTGCATGTGCCTAGTGAATGTAGCGTCTCGATCTACTGCCGCCTTCCTACCTAGGCAAGTATGCTCCATCGTAGATCGCATCGTCACTTACCATCAGGTGAGATCGAGATCAAATACTTGCCCATAATGTAATAAAAAAGAAAATTTTTAAACAAAGCGAACCAGTAGTGTATGCCCATGCGCTCAGTATAGGGTGTCATTTTTTAGATGTATAATAATTTGATTTATTTGTTTGGGAATGTTATCTTTGAGTGTAGTATTCGCGTAAATATAAGAAATCAATAAATGTTATCTTTATAACTGTTGGCCCTGTTAAAATATGTTACACTACTAGCTGTTGCCCGCGACTTCGTCCGCGTGCTATTTAACAAAGACTCAACCGTTGGCAACAGTCTGCTCGCGGGTTCTGATCCCGCGGGACGCATTGCAGATTGTTGCTATCAAACTTAATCAGGCGCAACGCTGCAACATTGGTTTTAATTTTTTTTCGTGAGATCCTATGTTTTTTTCTAAAATAAAAGTAGCCTAAGTTACTCCTTGTTACACCAGCTATCTGCCAGTGAAAGTCCCGTCAAAATCGGTCCAGCCATTTCAGAGATTACCCGGAACAAACAGACAGACAGACAGACAGACAGACAGACGGACAGAGATACAGACAGACAGACAGACAGACAAAAATTTTAAAAAATATTGTTTTGGTATAGGTACCGAGTATACATCCAAATGCACTTAGTAGAAAGCGGTTATTTTGATATCACAAACAGACACTCCAATTTTATTTATATGTATAGATTATTGTTGCACCTTATATATACGTGTTTACTGGAACATCACAGAGTCAACACAAAATAGTGGATATATAAGTCCTTTGTCGAAATTCGTTGAATATAAGGACACCGACCCTAATATATTCGTGGACAACCATTTTTGTAGGAGATAAAACTTAAGTAGGATCTTTAGGATGTTTTAGGTACGAGTCACGTGCCTATTTGAATGTTAAAGAAATAAATGTTATTGTTATCTTTATGTTTAACTAGCTGTTGCCCGCGACTTCGTCCGCGTGGTATTTAACAACGTCTCAACCGTTGGCAACAGCCTGCTCGCGTTCTGATCCCGCGGGACGCATTGCAGATTGTTGCTATCAAACTTTAAGCAGGCGCAGCGCTGCAACATTGGTTTTAATTTTTTTTCGAGAGATCCAATTTTTTTTTCTAAAATAAAAGTAGCCTAAGTTACTCCTTGTTACATCAGCTATCTGCCAGTGAAATTCCCGTCAAAATCGGTCCAGCCGTTTCAGAGATTACCCGGAACAAACAGACAGACAGACAGACAGACAGACGGACAGACAGACAGACGGACAGACAGACAGACAAAAATTTTAAAAAATGTTGTTTCGGTATAGGTAACGTGTATACATCCAAATGCACTTAGTAAAAAGCGGTTATTTTAATATTACAAACAGACACTCCAATTTTATTTATATGTATAGATTCGCTTTTTCCTGCTGGTCTGCCTGTTTGAATCGCCAAACGATCTAAAATATTTGTATTCATCAACATCATTGCATATAATACACACGTTTTCAGTATTTTTTACTTGCAATTCTTAAACGCATTTGTGTTATCAGAATGTTTGATGTACCGCTTTATAAAATACATTTTGTTCTTAACAAAATGACAATAGCGAATATTTAATTCCTGAATGAAATTTCGTTAAAATTATCGTATATTAGGACTTTAGCTATAAACTTGACAGTTTGATCCACATGACATGGTGATCCATGCTAGGTTTCATCCAAAACCATCCAGTAAAACGTTACGAAAACTATATCTTTAAGGTTTTGTTTTTTAATATTCTATGTACAAACATGAACAAATGACAGATGACATACTTGTTATTAAGTATCTATACATATAAATAAAATTGGAGTGTCTGTTTATAATATTAAAATAACCGCTTTTTACTAAGTGCATTTGGATGTATACACGTTACCTATACCGAAACAACATTTTTTTACAATTTTTGTCTGTCTGTCTGTCTGTCCGTCTGTCTGTCTGTCTGTCTGTCTGTCTGTCTGTCTGTCTGTCTATCTGTCTGTTTGTTCCGGGTAATCTCTGAAATGGCTGGACCGATTTTGACGGAAATTTCACTGGCAGATAGCTGATGTAACAAGGAGTAACTTAGGCTACTTTTATTTTAGAAAAAAAAATAGGATCTCACGAAATAAATGAAAACCAATGTTGCAGCGCAGCGCCTGATTACGTTTGATAGCAACACCTGCAATGCTTCCCGCGGGCTCAGAATGGGCGGGCAGGCTGTTGTCAACGGTTGTCTTTGTTAAATACCACGCGGACGAAGTCGCGGGCAACAGCTAGTATATGTATAAGAATATCCTCATTGTCGGGCGATCGAGCCTTGTACACGTCACCGGAAACATTCCCTTTCACGCGCCGCCATTCTCGTAAACATTTTTATTTAATCAGAATATAACTATTATCGTGTCACAGAATATGATTTTTTATTCGCAATTCGGAACACCGAGCTCGTTACGGTAGCACTAAACAAGTCGTTTGGGAAGGTCAATGTTAAGGAAAATTCTGCCTTTATGTTTTGTGAAATTTCTGCACGGCGGGCTTTTTTTGATGTTTTGTTGTATTCCTTGCAGGAATCACTTGCTATATTTAAAGGTCTTTTTTTTTTTTATTACCTTATAGGCAAGTATTTGATCTCAATCTCACCTGATGGTAAGTGACGATGAGATCTACGATGGAGCATATTTGCCTAGGTAGGTAGGTATGGTTAACATTGCCTCAAATGAAAAATATAATTTGTAAATTAAATAAAGGTAACAGCTGGGCTTATAACTATAAATAGGTAAGTACTTTATATGATTATAATCCATAAAGTTTCTTCTAAACATGATTTGTAATCCAAAATCTTACTATATTGCAACCAAACACAAGCATGTTTGGTACACCAATTTCATTATTTAACATGGAATTCAACGAAAAAGTTACCCAGTTTGAAAGTCAGTTCGACAAGTCACTGTTTTCCATGGGCCTGTTTAAAGGCACAGACTAAAAACCAGCTGGCTGAAAGAGGCTAGTATAAATTAAAAAACTCCAAACGAACTCACCAACTGTATGGTGCCAAACGAAGCAACCCTTGTATTATGGGTACCGTACACTGGACTGAGGGCGAACCCAGTATATAATACTTATATAGATATTGATCATCAATGACTGGGTTACAAACAATCGTGCTCATCGCTCAAATTTTGTCCCTACCAGGGTACGTAATGGGACCCTCGGTACAGAAAGCAGGGACTGATCAACTGACGAACTAAGCTAATCAGGTCGTCGGTCAAATGTCGCCAAAGACTGAAACACTAAGCCAAATCTTGCGCAAATTTCATTTCTTATTAGGGTTGGCAAAGACTAATCGCCGGGCGGCGCGTGCGGTCCCCACGACTGATATGCGGTAATTACTGCGAGTGCCCGTGACACAACTCTAATTGGCTGTCAAAACTTAACTAATGTTCTGATTTTATTTATGTATACGTACCTACTATCTGCACGTAACATTGAATCTTTAAATATCTTCTTCTTTACGAAATGAGATGCGATGAAATAAAATGGATATGAATATGGCCTTACTCACAACCTAGCGGGTATTTTGCCAATTTCAAGTAATTAATAGCAATAACACATTCAATAAATACACATTATAAATAAAATAATGGATGTGACATGATGACATGAAAATGGCGGCCATCTTTACATATACATAATAACCTCCGAATTTATAGACGTTTTATAACGTTATCAAACGCAATTAACCTTAAATAAGGCAATAAACTTTTGGGTACATTAATGTAGTACTGCCAAATCAACGACATTAGTAATGACGTTAGTAAATTAATGATTTAAACTGTTAGCCACATATGCTCGGTGACATTACTAAGGCACTTATTAGTGCGCTAAGCCACAGGCACTTGAATTTGCAGAATTATTATGTTTATCTAACTTAAAATTGTCTCTATTCTCTTTTAAAATTGTCGACATTCCCCACAAATTAAGTCCAAATTCCAAATTCAAAGCTAACTGTATGCATTATTCCATAATCGCTTCCTAGAACACCCACCGCAAAGAATTCGAATAACACTATCGCGCGGCCAAAGATGATAGGTATTCGCAAAAAATCGCGCGAAAGAAATTTCTCGCCGACATTCCCCAATGATCGCGAGCAATTACGGGCTTATCTTCTATGCGAAATTTTCTGAGCGAACCAAAATGGCCATCGTTTCCTCTTGCGGCCTTGCGGCTGAGAACGTAACAGACGCATTATGTTTATAGATGTTTGCTCGATTCGCCTCAGGCATGCCATGAAAGTGTTACTGAAATTAATTTTGGATACCGTTATACAGGAAGGTTAATAGGTTTGTATGTACCTTATGTAGTACCTTTAAATGTTTCAGTAAGAAGATAAGAAGACTCAAGGTCGCCCAACGCACAATGGAGGACGTATTGTAGGACGGCCCCCCACGATGTGGACCGATGATATTACACGCGTAGTAGGAAGCCGGTGGATGCGAGTGGCGGAGGACCGTGATGTGTGGAAATCATTGGGGGAGGCCTATGTCCAGCTGTGGACATATTTGGGCTGAAAGATTGCAGTGCAAGCCACTAGCGCTGCAAATTGTAGTGTTGATATATTTTGGGCCGTCGTTTATATATGTCGAAGTATATAATACTATCGTTTGAAAACATTTTACCTGAAAAAGGATAAGGCGTTTTACAGAACTTCAGCACACATTATTAACGACCAGTAAACGAAAATAACAGTAAGTATACCTAACATTCTCATACAGAACAACAACAGGAATAACACTCTGGATTACTCACGTAAAAGTACTCACATAAATATAATTATGTTTCCTACTTACCGATATCCTGTAGGTTCATCCCGCAGACATCTTCCTTTTACTGGATTAGCGGATTTTTCCTCCCACGCCCGAAACCGCTGAAATATTTAAATTCTCATTAGTGGCGGACTTTAACAAGATACAACTTGATAGACCATTCCGTTTACTGCGTTATTTTGTATCAGACACCACGTAAATTACGTAAGTAGAAAAGTTCCCACTGGAATTAGAATAAATGGGACTTGTGTATAAAAATAATTAGGATGATATCTTTTTAATGTATTGAGGCTAATAGTACCTAGATGCGGAAAACTCCGAGTGAGTTACCCTTCTAGCTAACGGGACGAGCAAATTTGTACACTATATGGTTTTACCCATGATACAAAATTATACTACGCCAGGTATTCGGTCACGTGATTGGCCAAAGACTACTTATGTGTCATATTCGACCAATGAACGGTGTTAATTCCACTGACGATGTAAATTAATGACGAAACCAATCGTTACGTAGTCTTGCGCTAGCGTAGTATAATTGGTCCCTTCAAGGTGAGGACAAATAACAATTATATTCAATGCTACTTACAATTAAGTAAATACCACGTTCTCGCTAAATATTCAAGCAAAATTCCAACAGAGAAATGGCAATGAAAATTGACGGTCCACTTTAAAACCAGATGACTTCCAAAAGTTGCCAAGTTGTCGACTGCGGCTTAAGCTTCAAAACGGTTTTGGAACCTCCATCGATCTGTATTCCCGGTTGTATTAAGTTGCGTGCCATTGCAAAAATGCATAGATTTGTTGGTATCTACATATAAAATTTCATTGCTATAATGTTATCTACTTACAACTTTTATTGACACGATGTTTTAAAACAAAGCAGAACTAATGGGTAAATTTGCGTTTATTTTGTTTTTAATTTAATAGGTAATAAACAATTGTAAGACCTCAAGACACTATGAGCACTTTCTGCGTAGATCGGACCGCAAACAACAACGAAATATGAGGGTACCCCAGTTCCAACTATGACACTTTACTTCACTTCGAACTGAGTCCTCCCGTAACCATGGTTGCTGTAAAGTACCCGAAATGTTTGGAACGTAAAAAAATGAAATCATCGCGACAAAATCCGGAAAATTCGTTTTATTTATAAAAATAACAACAATTATGATAACTTTTGTTTGCAGGTTCCGCACATTTTTTTTATTTTAAATAAATTTTTATTATTATTTTTTTTAATAATCTAAGTCTGATGAAGAAGCATTTACTTATAAGCATTGCACATGTTTTCAAATAAGATAATACAAATGGGCTATTATGATTGAGTCTAGATATATTATATTATCTTATGACTTCAATATTATTAAGAAGAATGTATTTTTGACAAATGAAGTTGCTACTAATATCAAGTAAGACATTTCTAGATCACTCAGCGCGCAACGGAGAGAGCTATTCTAACGTGTATCTATGATATCACACGCGTCGCAAGAAGTCGGTGGATGCGAGTGACAGGGATCCGTGATGTGTGGAAGTCATTAGGCGAGACCTATGTCCAGCAGTGGACATCATTCAGCTGATGAATGGATTGATGAAGGTACTGATTGAGTAACTTCAATCAATCTAATGGTAGTAGGAGAGTTTGTGTGAATAGATAATCTAGGTAATCTGACTTTGACCATAAACAAATTAAACTAGAATATTGTTTTATATTGATTTCTTATATTTACGTGAATACTACATATTGTAATAAAATTATTTTTTCGGATTTAATCGCGTTTGTTTTAAGTTCCCAACGTTCGGCTACTTTACAGCAACCATGGTCACGGGAGGACATTATTTAATAGAATATTATTTTATTTAAGACTAGCTGTTGCCCGCGACTTCGTCCGCGTGGTATTTAACAAAGACAACCGTTGACAACAGCCTGCTCAATTCTGAGCCCGCGGGACGCATTGCAGGTTATTGCTATCAAACTTAATCAGGTGCTGCGCTGCAACATTGGTTTTAATTTTTTTTCATGAGATCCTATTTTTTTTCTAAATAAAAGTAGCCTAAGTTACTCCTTGTTACATCAGCTATCTGCCAGTGAAAGTCCCGTCAAAATCGGTCCAGCCATTTCAGAGATTAGCCGGAACAAACAGACAGACAGACAGACAGACAAAAATTTAAAAAAATGTGTTTTCGGTATAGGTAACGTGTATACATCCAAATGCAATTAGTAAAAAGCTGTTATTTTAATATTACAAACAGACACTCCAATTTTATTTATAGAATACCAAATAGATAAGTCACCCTTACAAACGTTGTTATCTTTGAAAATACGGAGACTCCCCTTAAACAGAAATCCAATTCTAATATTTTATTATCATTGCTTGCGTCGGGCTTCCAAATAATATATACTAATATCGTGCAGTCGGTTTTCTGAGAAATACCTCCATTATATACCGCGATATCGAATATGTTGCAATAGTATTTTGATCATTGTAAGCTGATAGGCAAATTTCTATGCACTCTATCCAACTTGTGTGGTTTATACATTTCCAAGAATTATTGCTATAGAGCAAGGTTGCCGTATCTATGACTATCTCAGTTTCAAGGCCCCAAGTCTGCTAACACAATCGATTCATAATCGAACAGCAACCGCATAGTAACTGTCACCTTTGACAGATATCCTATACAATATCTGTCAAAAGTGACAGTTACTATGCGGTTTCTGTTCGATTATGAATCGATTGTTTTAGCAGACTTGGGGCCCAGGTGTAATGCACTGTTTTTTCATCAAATACTCGTAATAATATTTCAATTAGTAAATAATTCTATAGATGTTTAATTTTTAATGTATAATTATCCTTATAAAATGCGCAGCCATGGAGATTCTTACCTATTTGTTTCCTTAGGAACGGTATTCCGTACGGCCGTTTAAAATCATAGCGCAATATTTTTGGGGATTCGCATAGTGCTGTAATGGTTAACATTAATAAAAACATATTCTAATTCTGATCCCACTAGTGCGTCAATAATTGTAATGCCTAAAAATCCTACTTGTCGTGTAATTACTTTTCTATATTTCTACGATCGCTCTTATAATCTTATATCGAGACGGCAAAATATTTGCCCGGCACACATTTAATCGAGATATCGATTAGCGCGACGGTATCGGTACCAATAAGGAAAAAATCAAGGCGCTCCTATATTGGAGCGGATGGCTGTTTATTTATTCCAAACGAGTGCCCCCGGAAATAAGTCCGGATGAAGTTCCACAGCTGATGAGATAATAATGTAGAGATGATATTTTAATGAAATCAAAACATTACATTTGTTTATTATTATTATTTAGAGTACCTGTTATTTTTAAAGTTTGTGTGATGAGCACGAATGTTTGAACCCAAGTCATGTATGTTTAATATCTATACATATAAATAAAATTGGAGTGTCTGTTTGTAATATTAAAATAACGTTACCTATACCAAAACAACATTTTTTAAATTTTATGTCTGTGTCTGTCCGTCTGTCTGTCTGTCTGTCTGTCTGTTTGTTCCGGCTAATCTCTGAAATGGCTGGACCTATTTTGACGGGACTTTCACTGGCAGATAGCTGATGTAACAAGGAGTAACTTAGGCTACTTTTATTTTAGAAAAAAAAAATGAATCTCACGAAAAAATATTAAAACGAATGTTGCAGCGCAGCGCCTGATTAAGTTTGATAGCAACAACCTGCAATGCGTCCCGCGGGCTCAGAAGGGGCGAGAAGGCTGTTGTCAACGGTTGTCTTTGTTAAATACCACGCGGACGAAGTCGCGGGCAACAGCTAGTCAATAATATATACTGGGTTCGTCCCCAGTCCACTGTACGGTGTCCATAATACAAGCGTTGCTTAGTGTGGGAACGTAAAGTTGGTATGTTTACTTTGCGATATTTATTTATTTGACATTGAAAAATCGAATCGCCTGTATTCATGATTGTGTTCATCTCCCGCCGCAGCTTTATCTGTTTTCCGTATTCTTAACAATAGTATCCTGGTGTTAAAACAATAGTATCCTTTCTGTAAGCCTAAGTACTTAATCTATGAACCGAAAAGCGCTGGCAAAGATTAGTGTTTACCAAGACTCGCGAGGCCCAGGATTAAGCGACCGACGACGGTTAGGTACGTTTACTGCGCCGACCAATCTAATTTTTAATGTTGACTTCGGTTCTATCTTATACATCCTTTGATGTATGTATAACAACTTAAATAATGTAAAACAAGAAGTATACATTGAAATAAAACTAATTTTGTGGATTTTCACGCGTTTATTGTATGTGTTTTACGTGCCCGACGTTTCGGCTGCTTTGCAGCAACCATAGATTTCCAGATTTTCATGTACGAATCTCATTTTCAGTAATGATTACCACTTGCTATACGGTGAATGCAAACATCGTGAGGAAACCTGCACATCTGCCAAGTCGTGTGAAGTTCACCAAACCGCAATAAGCCAGCGTGGTGGACTACGGCCATAAGCTCCTCATATTGAAGAGGAAAGTGCCTCTTAAGGCAATAGGCTCGCCCCTTGTTACATTGGGGTCGAAATCTATTGAAGAAATGTCGGTTCATAAAAGCATCGCTAGACAATCACAGTAACTTCACGGTTCTAAACCAAGCAACGCTTGTATTATGGTTACCGTACGATGGACGAGGGGCTATACCAATATCTACTTACGACTCGGGAACAACTATACCTGCTCATCAAAGTCAAGCAAAACTTGCGCCCCGACCAGGATTTGAACCCTCGGTACCAAAAGCGTGGTCACTACCAACTTCGCCAATCCGGTTGTCAAATGCGGCATAAACCTAATAATGTAAATGCAGATTCCGTAAGAGGTTTCCATTTGGGAATTGCATTTTTAAATTTTATAAATGGGAATATAAATATAGAGCAGCACATAATCTGAAACTCCTGCTATGACGTCATCGTTGAATATTATTAACTTAATATGTAGTGACCACTTCAACCTCGCCGCAAGCTACGCAGATGGCGCGGCAGACGACATCCACAACAATTGACAATTGTCCATACAATCCTGAAACGCGCAATGAGAGTTTTCGGAGCACGTAACATATATACAAGATCCTGACAATAATTGGCTGCATAATGGCCGCTCGGCCAGGCATACCGCCGCCTGGCCGGAGGATCTTCCCTTTTCCGCTAAATTGGAACTCTCATAGTGCGTTTCAGGATTGTTTGGAGAATTGTCAATTGTTCTGACTGTCGTCTGCCGCGCCGCCTGTGCAGCTTGCGGTAAGGTCGAAGAGATTGTTAGAAATACATGTCTTGGCTTCTTCGTATTCAAAATTGTCCCGTTAAAATCTACTACATAATCACTTTCCACGACAATTTACACCTGCCTGCCGCTGCCGCAAGTTGTTCGAATACTTCACTTCGCCGAAGCTTTTAAAGTATTTAATACTTTCACAGTTTCGTTCGAGCAAGCAGTTCCTTGTGTACGAACATTCATAGAGTTATATAGTGCTACCGCGCGATCGGAATTCTTCTACCTCCACGTAGAAGTTTGGAAGTAGTATAAACTACAGGACTTAACATAAGTATTCAACATCACTAAGTTTATATATGAGCGCTTGAGTGCTATTTATTCGTAGGTGGCAAAGGGTACCAATTCAAGTTCATACAAAATCATGTTTGTATAAGATTTTGATGACAACTGATCAACTACGCTCGTACCTCTATATTCTAGACTGATCACCTAAGCTCAAGCCTCTAAGCTTTACCGATCCGACCGATCAGCTACTGAGCACCTACGCTCAAACCTCTAGACACTAGACCCACCACCTACTGACCACCTGCATAAAATCCTTTGTGCTATAGACCGCCCACCTACTGAGCACCTACGCTCAAACCTCTAGACTCTAGACCCACCACCTACTGACCACCTGCATAAAATCCTTTGTGCTATAGACCGCCCACCTACTGAGCACCTACGCTCAAACCTTTAGACTCTAGACCGACCACCTACTGAGCACCTATGCTCAAACTTCTAGACTTTACGGGTTTGAGCGGAGGTGCAGCTCTAATCGGTGCAATGCACCCGTAAAGTGGCGTGTTCGTTTCTATCCTGCGCATATTTTGGAAATCATCTTTTCGTAATGTACGGTGGTCTGAGTGTTACTGCTGAGATCGCCTCAATGAATTTTACGGCAACCCTAATACAAGGGTTACTTAGTTTGAGACCGTACAGCTTGTGAGTTTATTGATTAAACTACATGTCCGGCAGAGGTTCTCCTGTCAATAAAGCATATTCAGTTTTTCCCGATTTTTTTTAATTTTCCCAACAACGGTTCAATTTTACATTCCATACAAAACTGATTCAGCTCATAGTTAACATAAAAAAAATATCCAAATCGGTGCGGCCGTTCTCAAGGGTTGCGCTTACCAACATCTTTCCATTTTTATTATATAGATTTAAATTGAAGTTCTTTTAGACCTTTTATTATTTCCATCCAATATGTCTACCAGCGTCCCATCTCCGTTTGTAGTAAACAGTATAAAAGTAGTGGCTTATTGACATCACTCCAGCGCCGCGAACGAAATGAAACGCCCATATTCCTTTTGAGAACGTCGGAGTGCGAGGCGCTCGCGCCAGCACTGTCTGTCACCACTCACCCGACAAGTGGAGGACGCTCGAAATTCATATTTAAGACTAGATTTAACATTCCGCATCTACTTCCACGACATAAGTTCTCGAAAAAAAATAAAAGTCGTTTACTAGACTATTCTGGGCCCTACTGTTACGGAATAGGTTCCATGAAAATTAACTAAAACACATTTTAATATATGTAATTAAGGCTTGATAAGAGTTGGGTTTTATAACACCTACAGTGGGAAGAATGTTTGATTTATTTAAAAAATATCCACCAAATTTATAGACAGTTTCGATCATAATGACATTATAACGAACTTAAAGTTAGAGTTAAAAGTGCGTTATAATAGCTTTATAGTCTATAATAAATTGGAGCGTATATGTGCGTAAAACGCATTGCATCTATTTTATAACTAACTTGGTGCATGCATGTTGTATTGGAGAGAAATGGGTTATCACCTACATATTCTATAGCGTGCTTTTCACCGCCCGTACGCAGTGTAAATTGGAATTGTTGAGTTGTACATAATGGGGTGTGTTAGAGGAAATTGTTTTGCAAATTGTCAGCTGGCTTCAGCTCACTACGTTGCGAAGTGATTATTGCACAGCAGCGCAATCTAGGCAGTGTTACGGGACTATTTGCTAGGGTGCAACGTCCTTTTGGTGTTGGCACTACTGATGTTTTAATGTATCTATGCTCATTTTAATTCTGACCGGTTAAATAGAGGAGAAGGTACCTACAAAGCTAGCTGTTTTTTTTTTTTTTTTTATTACATTATAGGCAAGTATTTGATCTTGATCTCACCTGATGGTAAGTGATGATGAGATCTACGATGGAGCATACTTGCCTAGGTAGGAAGGCGGCAGTAGATCGAGACGCTACATGCACTAGGCACATGCAGCGCAACTGATCTGACCCGCCATCCATGAATGGCAACACTGAACATCATGCCGGAACACGGCTAGGCCGCTACAAAGTCTCTACTCTAAGTCTGTGTTTCGGTTGACTCTATCTTAGTTTTTAAATAAAACCGTCGCCATATGAATTCCCTTTAAGGCTTAGACCCACTAAGAAATAAGACTTTTACGTGAACCACGCATATTTTCTTCGAAAAACTCATATATATTATACGAGTTCGGATGGCACTGATTAGTGGTATACAATTAATCAGTATCACAATACCTACGGCGGAACTAGCCGCTCTCAAAGTGCCATCCGAGAAATATCCATATTCACCCCCGCTTGCATTGTCATCACGATGACGCTAATAAATAGCTCCAGACCTGACCTGCACAGTATAATGCGATAGCGGCACTCAATTTGCTTTTTCAATTCCAACTCTAACACTATGAAATTAGAAGAGACTTTCATGTGAGTACGTGACTCAGGTTAGAGAAATTATTATATGGCAGAATTCAACGTAGCTTTTCCTCGCAGAAAAGTGCATTTCTGTGGCAATTAATTAATGTTATCCGTATAGATACAGTTTTGCAAGCATAGACACAATAGTTGCAGATGAAGCGAATAATAACATATTGATGTTGATTCTTTAGTTTTGGTTCGTATTCTATCACTATCTTATCCACCCACACACGCAGCCATTGCAATTGCTCTGCAGCTCGACCCCAATGGTTATAGCGTATTAATACAAAAAACTACTGAACCAAATTTGAATTGGACTTTCACAGATCATTGGACTCAAAAGATATACACTCGAGAGCAATAAAATCGCACATGTTGAATATTTACAGTTGAAGTTTATTTTTTCTGAATGTTAATTATAATTAAATATAAATTACCCTAGCTGAAAGCTCATTTCAGTACCTTGATAATGATACCTAACAACAGTTTAAAAATTACCCATAAACGGCTTGAATGCCTAAAATTCAAAGTACCCAGTTATTTTTTTATTAAAATTAATATTCAGGCAAGAAATAAGCTTCAACTTGAAAAACTCAACATGTACGATTTTATTGCTCTCGAGTATAGTATATCATCATCTCGCTAAGGCAATGGATTCCGCTAGCAAAAGCTAAATATGAACAAAAACTGTTTCATCATAATTAGATAAAATGATAGTAAAGTTCCGACAACCAATGTAGTGAGTCTCGACTCCGACTTTAGAATTCAGATACTTAGCGTTATTTGACTGTAAAGTTTAACACTAAAACTGAACCGCATTCAGACGTACGATAAGGGATTCAAGTCGTTTACAATGGTTTGATTTATACGACGTACAATTCCGGAGGAGTTTAAAACTTTCCCAGATTTATTATTATTTCAAACATCAGCTAAGCGGCATAACATCTGTAGACGCTGAAGAAAAAGACATCATTTTATCTTAATTCCAGATCACCTCGGAATTCTAATTATTATAGTGTCTTTAAAATAAAACTAATCTTACGGATTTTATCGCGTTTATTCTTAGTTTTTTACGTTCCCGACGTTTCGGCTGCTTTACAGCAACCACGGGCACGGGTTGACGTCCTAGTGGCATAGTTTTAAACGAATAAAACGAAAAGAACTGATAATAAACGCGATAAAATCCGTAAGATTAGTTTTATTTCAATGTGTAGTATCTGCGGAAATATAAGAAATCAATATGTTATGGTATCCGTTTAATAGTTCGATTGTCTTGTGTTGATCAAAGTAGGAAACCATTAGCTGTAACTTACGAAGTTAATATTCAATCTATACCTTAGCCAATTATAGCTACGTACTCGCAATAATATGTTACACCAACATTAACATAATTATCCAACCTCAGCATAAATAGATAGATAATAGACATTTAAATAGAAACCAATTCAGTTACTTACCATCAAACCGTTTATTAAATCTAATTAACTTCCACGAAACCATAAATTCGTCGACTTTAAACATTATTGGCACAAGTTCCCAACTAAATAAAAACTCTTAACTTCTAAGCGCAAACTCGAGGCTTAGGTACTTACTAAAATAGAATGACATAATGGAGTAATTTGCATTTTTTGCCGCCAAAAGGGTTTTTAATATCTTCCCGATCATTTGATAACGATGGAGAGTAGCTCAATTTTTATTATCATTAATTTGCGATGTAATTATGAGCGTCAGACCGTACTTTTCCATTTATTGGCATCGAGAAATAATTCCATTATAACGATGAAAAGAATTTCGGGGACCGCAAAAAATCTTTTTAAAATTTATCAGAATAAAAAGTATTGAATGCCTGCTTTGGCGTGCTTTCAATGGTTATTGTTCGTTTTTTAATACGTATATTATAATAATCTCGCACTTGACGTACTGAAGGCTTTTATCCGTAAAAATAATTGATATTAATATTCTCAAACATCCAATTAAGAACTTTATTTTACGTAGGCAAGAAGTTTTTATTAACAGAACTGGCTTACGTTATTGTATTTATAGCTGGAGTTTGTATATGGAACCTCATCCAGATTCATAACATTATCTCTAGTATCACTAATCTCGACGTTTTCCTTCTTGTCTCTGGACAACAAAAAAACAAACGACGCGTGTATAACAATTAATTGTTACGGATATTTGATTATTTATTGCGTGGGAAGATATTTATATCTCGTGGAAATATATTATGTGGTTTTTGTATCTACACTTAATTTCTTCCTGGATCCATAATCCAGCTCGCTCTGGATAGACTTGTGCCAATAAAACACGATAATAAACTTGGAAATATATATGTACTCTTCAGACAACTATGCTTTCATTTGAAGGTGAACTATTCCCCTTGAAGTGTCGAGTGCCCTGAAGCTTTCCGACGATTACACACGTGGCTCCCCCGTCGCCTGCGGCTCGGCGCGATTTGTCAAAGGCTCTTATCATGTGCGTCGATCTACAGCATTTATCCTCAAAACAACAAAGAGAATAGTGAGTAACGTACCGAAAAAACAGATCAGCACACGCGAGGGAAATAAAGCGATCGGGAGGCCTTCGTCTCCGTGCTCGTTTTATTTTTGAAATCCAAGAGATTTTGAGATTTTCGTCCAACAGATTGGGGTTACGATTTGAAATAGAAAAGATTGTTTTGCTTGAAATAGGAGTTAGATGAAAGGGTATATAGTCTCATCGCTGACTTGTACAACGACTAGAGGTTAGGGGATATATTAGAGCAAAACGTTTTGTTTTGCAGATAAAACTTTTACGGAATATACCGAAACATAGGAAGTACTAACGAATGCATTTGTTTACTCTTTAAAGTTTGGTCCGATGAGCATAAGCGCGCTTCTATCTATAAAACTGTACTTATTTTATCTCACACTAAATTTACTCCTCGATTGCTTTACATTGTCATATTCAATTCGTTCTGTAACCTATATAAGCCCGCCAAACAAACACGTCTCAAAGGCAATTGTTCCCTTGGCAATACTTTTGAAAAATCAACTATTCTTCGATAATACACATGTATCAAATTAATAATTGAAATAAGACAAACCTTTGCTGCTGCATGTTTTTACAATTTTCTGAATGCTATCAATACTAATTGAAATTTCTACATTACATCGGCACCCTTTTAAACTCCTATGTAACTAGGCTTTCGAGAAAGAGTTTAAGAGTACTTTGACAACACGTGACCATGTATGCGTAAAGTTACCTATGGAAAAGGGCACAATTCTCCCAATATAACAGCTGCATTTCTACCGGACTCTGTACGTGACAACCGCTCAAACTATCGATAAATATTTGCTGTAGCAACCATTGGGAATAGGCAACCGAGTAAACGCGAGCTTACACTGTAAAGAACGTTCTGGCGGCTTCTATTTATGTTGTGTATTGGAACAGAATTGTTTAATACAAAACACACAAATTATGTTTTTATTTTCGTAATTAGCATGATATTACATTCCTCTTTGGCTACCCAAATCATGCCTGAAACCCAGTAGCCTCCCCAAATTCAAGCCATCATGTTGGACATGGCCACATTGGATCCGCACACCTCTCGCCGTAGATCCAAAACAGTAATTAGCAAATCATCGATCAAGTGGCCTGTCATCCCATCCCTGCCCTTCATCAATTCCCTTTACGTTCTATGATAAGCATTAATCGAATCTGTCGGCCAACAAACCTCATCTGATAATTGAAGCTCCATAATACTGGACTGGCGCTCAATAAGTTTTTATTTCAACCTACCTGTAAACGAGTATGCTCCTCCTAAAGGGTAATCTGGTTGTTCATGATGTGAAAACAAGCTAGGAAATTTTTTTTGACCACTTTTGGACGGAAATCAAAACACCGTACAAAATTAATTTGCTATCTAATAGAAGTACACCAGTGGGAGACAGTAATAGACAAAGAAGACAGTATTTCAACCAAGTAAACATAATAGATGGTCAATATGTAAGCAAGGAAAAGACAGGACTCATTTTAACTCCACAGACAAGTACGAAGCTCCGAAGTTTAAGATACAAAATTAATTTTTACACAAGATTTTCTTGTTTCGTTTAATTCTTAAAATTAAATATTCTTAATCACAGTAGAATTCATAATTGCGATTTGTTTTATTCATCATATACTCGTACATAGACTAGAATTGGAATATGTCGTCATTCAATTAGCTCTTTTCTAATTCTTTCATCTCTGTTGTGTCTTTCTTTGCGATATCCTTATTCAAGTTCTCACTCGCGTCATCATAGATATTCCCTTGCAGCTCAATTTGTATCTGCCTCAGGCTCTTTCCTTTAGTTTCCGGTACTATAAAATATGTAAACACACCGCCAACGAAGCAGGATGTGGCATAAAACCAGAACACTCCCGTTATTCCTGAGAAATCCTTCATTTGTTGGTACCCCTTGACCACTATGAAGTTGAGGGAACCCCCCATAATGTTGAGGAATGTCATGGCTACTGACTTCACGTTTATGGGGAAATACTCTGCAGGGATGAAGAAACCCAAAGTGTCAAAGCCTAGAGTCATGATAACGCTGGAAACTATAATGCCAGCGAAGGGCATGAAGCCATAAACTGAAGGGGGTGGAGGTTGTATCAGGAAGTAAGCTCCAACGAGGAAAAGTACCACTCCTGTCGGAAAATAAGAGTACAGGAATAACGGTCGGCGTCCGACTCTATCGACTATTATTGAAGACATTACAGCTGAAAAAAAATTACATGTTTATTGAAATGGAAAATAAGTGGTAGTGTATTGACGACCTAATTAGCTCAGTTGGTAGTGACTGCCTTCCAAGCCGAGGGTCCTTGGTTTAAATCCTGGTAGGGACAATCTTTGTGTGATGAGCACCAACGTTTGTGCCCGATTCATGGCCGTTTAATATCTATGTATGTAATAAGTTAACTTGATGTTGTCAAATATGGAGTTTACTATTAATAAGACTACTACAATTAGATGAAAGCTGATTATGGCACGTGTTCGCAACCCTTTCAATAGTCCCATCCCATTTCCATCACAACCTCAATCCATAGTCCCAATTATCTTTCCATATATAATAGAAGTTAATAAGTATACTAATAATAGTACATACTTACCAGCAATAAATTTCAGTGCACCGGATGTTATGAGGACTGTAGACACTTCGATATTGGTGTGGCTCTCCTGAATGATGCGCCCTAAATATTGTTGCATGGCAATCGACCCGGACAGGATTTGAGTCACCCTTAGTCCTGCAATGCCAGTGATTTTAAATTATTTAATACTAGCTGCGCCCGGCGGTGTTACCCGCGATAAAAAGTATGAAAAATTAAAACATCTATCCCGCGGGAACCATACATTTTACCGGGATAAAAAGTAGCCTATGTGCTATTCCAGACTATAATGTATCTCTGTGCCAAATTTCATCTAGATCCGTTCAGCCGTTCGGGCGTGAAAGAGTAACAAACATCCATCCATCCATCCATCCATCCATCCAAACTTTCACATTTATAATATTAGTATAGATAGTATAGATATAATATTAGTATAGATACCATGTTTATTGGGTTACCTTTGTCCTTTAGTTTTCAGACTGATCACGAGATGTCGTAGTTAGAGTTTCACAAAAACAGTAGAGTCATCGTTATTTAGTTTTTTATGATATTGCCCGTGTGGAGCTAGCAACAGCTAACCACTATAGAGAAAATAACACTAGGTATAGTAGATCTTCTTTTCTTTTTTCTCTCGATATTGTAAAATGTCTTTGCGCTGTGATGGAATCCTAATTGGTCACAAATGTGACTCTCCCATAATCATTTTGGTGAAAATAGGCTCTCTATATTCAAATGTTTGGAATGTGTTGGTAAAGTAGTTCAAAAATAATAAATAGTTATAAAATATACCGACCTATCACAACGATTAGCGCCTTTCTATATTGCTTCCCTGTAAACAGCTCTTTGACTGACCCTGAACGAAGCGTCTCCTGTCTGACGTCACATTGCAATATTAATAGTCTCTCCTCTAACACCTGGAATAAAGCAGGGTTTGTAGAGCTGTGACCTGTTTAGACACAGTGGTGAATTCCAGAAATACCTATGTGCATTGGAAGTTTGTTACAGGTGATTAAAATTACTTTAATGATACGACGACCTGATAGCTCAGTTGGACTACCAACTAAGCTAATCAGTAAGTAGGTTCTCTAGAACCTAATTTCTGTACCGAGAATCCCGGGTTCGAATCCTGGCAAGGGCAAACTCAGTTTGCTGAGCACGAATGTTTGTACGCGAGTCATGGATGTTTAATATCTATATAAGTATTATATACTGAGTGTGCCCTCAGTCCATTGTACGGTACCCATAATATATGTGTTACTTAATTTGGGACGGTACAGTTAGCGTGTTCGTCGGGTGATATTTATATAGATATTGTGTTAAATTAAATTCAAATCCTACCATTTCATCCTTGATTCCACTCAATTTTATCAGCGCCTCTCTAGCGCCATCTACCTTTCCCACTTTCAACAAATACTGCGGCGTCTCTGGTATAAAGTAAGATGCTATGAAGTAGCATATAGGCAGCACTAGGAGCATGTAACTAAGTGTCTGGTAGGAGACAAAGGGACCCACTAACATAACTAAAAGGTACCCAAACTGCATCATAAAACGGTTCGCGGCTGACAAAGTTCCCCTTATTTCTTTATCTGCAATCTCCGCTAAGTATATGGGTGATACCTGAAAAAATATACAGGGTGTAACAAAAATTGTGTAAAATATGGGCTAATAAGTAGGTCATAACGATGACGTATAAATATGTATGAAATATTAGTTTGATTTGCCTCTGTTTCAACGCGCACTTAGTGTTTAGTGATATTTTTAAAATTTCAAATAACTTGATTTTTTTTCAGGAATGCGACTTTTATAGCCTACCGACCTACCGGACCTCATAAAATATTTTACTCTATAGTTGTAATATCTTATATATCTATTCAACGAGTTTCAGACATACTTCAAACTTATGAACGTACGTTAATATTATACACCAAGAAACTAGTGTCAAATAAAAGCTCGTATGAAATTGGTCTAGACCTCTACATTTAGTCGTTGTACGTCGGAACCGAAAGAATCTAGAATGGCGACCCCTTGGCGGAAGGCGTAGTGTAGCCGCCCCCCACAACGCGGACCGATGATATCAAACACGTCACAGAAAGCCGATGTGTGGAAGTCAGAAGCAGACATCGTTTGCCTGATGAAAGAATAAAACCTACATATAATATGGAGAATTAGGTACCAATACTTACAGTGGCTACCATGCCTGTGCCGAAACCCCAAAGAAATCTCGTTACATAGAGCAACCAAGCCGTTGAACTGTTCAATATAATCACCTGTAAAGTTATGATACATGCAATTTTAAGCTGCGAATCCGCAACGGCCCACGGCAACGGTAAGCTACGGATGCCTGTCCGTGTGCCATGGTGGACTCTCATTTCATACATTTTGTTCTATGATGGATTCTCATGTCATTTAGCCCAATGAGGAACTAGAAGCGCTTCGGTTTGTATGAAAAACCGAAGCGCTTCTAGCTCCTAATTGGGCGATTGCCGAATTGTTGTATTCTACATGAAGTAATAAATAAGTTTATAGATTGTATTGTAAGAAGTGATACTTAGGTATTTGCTAAGATAGTACTGACATATTAAATTAGATGATAAAATATAAACTTATAGTTCTTGGCCGCCGCAGTGAACTTAAATGTGACTTCAAATTAACAGCTCTTTTAATTATAATGTGTATATATTGAATTTGATATCGCTATTAAATAATCGATATTGGCGAAATACCTACTAAGTTGTGGGTGAGGCCATATTCATATTCATCTTATTTCACAATATTTCATTTCGAAAAGAGAGAAGAAGAAGAATATACGTGACAGTTTGTAGACTTTAACGTTGGGTAATGAAAAGACTGTGATAGAGACGAAGCCATAAGAGCCATAAGAAGCCATAAATAAATTCATAAGTACCAAGTAAATACATAATATGTGTCTTGTCTCGGAGAAATGTGCCTTAACATGTATGCTAAAGCTACAGAAAAATATCGATAGTTCGTTCGCTGTATATTTTATGTAGAGAGGTAATTCAGGAACAATCTATACAATATTTTATGTCTTAGTGATTACCAACCTAAATAAACTTGTCCCGAATTGCATTCGTCCTAGGATTATAAGTATATTTGTTACCGTTCCAATGATAAAAGGGAATGCACTGCCCAAGATAGTGGCTCGTCTTCCGAGTCGGTCTATCGGGAACCGCGCCAGCAGGCTGCCGGCCATGTAGCCTGGAGATGACACGGCCGCCATCCATGAGATCTGTTCCTGTAACATACCTTGTACCATCTCAGATGTAATTTTTTGAAAGAGAAAATTGTTGCTAAATGCGCCTTTCCAGATATATATATGTGGGAATGTTTATAGAATGGAACGTGAGATGCATGAAACGGAATGGAGCGTGAGATGCATGATATGACATGGAATGGATTAGGAGTGGAAGGGATGGGTGGATAGGTGAGAGAGAGATAGAAGGAGAGAGGACACGCGAAGAAAAGACGGCAAGACGTATGTGAGACGGTTAAGATTCAAAAAGTGTACAAATAAGAAATAAAACTAAGTGGAATAAATAAATCCAACGTTTTATTACTACATAATTATACATAGTGGAAAAAACATATATAAGTATAGTAAACGCCGAATAGCGTTGTCCCTAGAGAGCATCGAATCTTCACATAATACCAAAAATAATCTACATAATAGGAACATTTCAACCATGGCCACTCCATCATCTCAATAATATGAGAAATTAAGAAATTTAGAATATTCACGATTAGTCCTGATAATTTTTCTTACCTCTGTTATAGGAAAGGTAGTTTCATTGTTGTGGAACTTCGGTATGACGGGCGCTAACCAGGACAACGAGACCCCTGCTGTCACCGCAGCTATAGACACTGTAATGATAAGAGATCCCGGGTGTGTGGCTACTAAAAAGGTCAAGTTCCCTGAACCGTCGGTTCATAGTATAAAAGATGTATGAACCGGGCTAAGCGAAAGGTAGTCAGAATTTTATGGCCTGATTAGCGCAGTTGGTAGAGAACCCTCTGCTTTCTGTGGCGATGGTCCAGGGTTCGAATCCTGGTAGAGACAAGCTTTGTGAGATGAGCACGAATGTTTGTACCCGGGTCATGGACGTTTAATATGTATATAAGTATTATATACTGAGTCCGCTCTCAGTCTATTGTACGGTACCCATAACACAAGCGTTGCTTAAAGTGGGACCGTATAGTTGGTGTGTTCGTATGGCGATATTTATTTATTATATTATTATTATTATTTTTGCATATGGCAATCAGTGCTCTTTGGCTATGTATGTAGTAACAAAAAAAAACTCACCAGAATAACACACAATATACTGGGCTCTCCTTCCTTCTCCCATATTTTGTACTCAATGAAATATCTATATACTATAATCCTATATAACTAACACACTTCTATGAAAACACAGCCATTGTAGCAGTACAAAAAATCTCAAGTCGGTATCCTGTCTGGCATGTCTATCTTATCGTGACAATGACTATATTGATTAGGCAATGTGATCGATATCTGTTACATTTGGGCCCAATACCAACGGTGACATGTGGGTACGTGCACCTCTGCCTACCCCATCGGAGATTACAAATATATTAAACTAAGTAGCTACCATAAGGCTAGAGAATAATTATTGTAAGCTTTTTTTGCGTGGGGAAATCCTCTCGGATACCCACGAGCCCCAGGGGAGGCTAGCGGGTTATGAGGGACTCTTACCTTACCTTCTAAAACCCCACGGTGGTCCGTCTACCGCCTTGTGGGGGGGGGGGCGGAAACGCTTTCACACACATCCGTGACCCCACCAGCATATTTTTTATTTTTTATTTTTTTTTATATTAGTTGGCACCACCCAGGGTCACGTGTAGGGTATCTCGAGGGTATTTAATTCACCTACGGACGAAGGTGACTCGACCCCGAAAAAAATTCTAATCTAATATATCAGCCGATAGACGTCCACTGCTGGACATAGGCCTCCTCCAACGACTTCCACACATCACGGTCCTCCGCCACTCGCATCCACCGTCTTCGTCGGTTTTGGTAGCCGGATCTCTGCCTATTTCTTCTTAGACTTAGATTCTTCGCTCGTCTAATCTAATACAACCTAATGGCTTTTACAAATAGATTCTAATAATATTACCACATGAAAAGGTAGTAATTACCTACCAACGAAAAATAATGGAATAAGTCGCTAGCCAATAACTGGCAAAAATATATTCTATATTTGCCTGCATTCTAGAATATATTAGGTTCAGTGAAATTGTCGATCTCGTACTGCTTTCTCTTTTATATAGGCTCATTCTGAAAAAGTGTACTCAGCCTGCAACCTTGGCTTCTTTTGCCCATTTGTAATCATCATGTGAAGTAAGAATTTGGGTGAGCAAAAAAAACATAATAGTAATTTTGTTGGGAACATATTTTTTATTAACATATCAAAAGTGCAGGTTCAAGGCTCAGTATACCCTTTTTTAATCATCCTGTATATTTTTGTGCTTAATTACCTAGGTAATAAAGGTTTCTTGTGACCACAAAAAGATCTGTGGTGGTTCCAATTTGTAGCGGTCCGAGTAAACTACAGAGCCCCTTGTTATACCGACCATGAAATATACCTACTTATATTCTTCGACAGAATCGAGTCACGTGCTGAGATTCCTTATCATCTGATATTTGGTAATATCCTTGAAGTAGTGCATGTACGATAATGTGATAACCATGGAAAAAGTTGACGGAAGATATATCTTATTTTATCTACTTATTTAAATATACATATAATACTTTTGGGTTCCTGTTTGCACAATCATTTTCTAACTAACACAGACTTGCTAGGTGGAGATTACGTTCAAAATAAGAGTTTGTCTTCTTAAAATATAATTTTCATTATTACTTATTACTTTACTAGAAGTAACCTAGCTCAGCCAGCGTGACCGACGCGAATGCGAAAAGAGGTAAAATACTTGAATACATATAATTAAATAAAACGATCAAAATAAAGGTAACACAACTTTTAATAACATAAATAAAATTTAACTAATGCCCATAACAGCTAGACGGATAAACTGTATATAATTTTATACACTATGGAAAGTTTTTCCATAGTGTATAAGTCTTTAGTGTTGAGACATACGCATTGGATGGTACAGAAGCATTTGGATCTACGATCTTGCCGCTATGATATATTCTTTTGCCCCTCAAGGTGGACCTATGATATCTCACGCGTCCCAGGAAACCGGTGGATGCGAGTGATGTGTGGAAGTCATTGGGGGAGGCCTGTGTCCAGAAGTGGACGTCTTTCTGCTGACGGATGGGGTATTATATCCGTCATCTTAATGTCTCCTTATCTGCACATTTCATACTCAGTGTCATTAATTCAGTGTCTTCATCACCATCCTGGTTTGCAGCGTCAGCAGTAACAACTAGATTGAGTTGTTTACCGTCCAGGCCAAACATGTCACCTTGCAATTCCATCTGTATCTCCCTTAACGTCTTTCCTTTAGTCTCCGGTATGGTGAAATAAGTGTATATGGCTCCAATCAAAGCATTTGTTGCATAAAACCAAAACACTCCATGTAACCCAATCAAATCTTTTGTGATTTGAAATCCCCTCACGACCAAAAATGTCAAAAATGCGGAATAGATATTTAGAACAGTCATTGCTACAGCTTTTACGTTCAATGGGAACACTTCGGCTGGCACTACAAACACTAAAATATCAAAACCTAGATTGGCAATAATTTTATAAATAATAATTCCAATGAAAACGAAGTATCGATAGTCGCTTAAATCGATTAATTCTTGTAAATATAAAAATAGTCCAATAACAGTCAATGTTAGTGCTGCGCCGGCGTAGGTATAAATCAGTAATGGCCGACGCCCCACTTTGTCAATTAAAACGGATGCCAGAAAAACTGAAAAAAATAATTAAATATTTTAATTTTGTAAAATATTCTTCACTTTTAAAGCTGGAGTGCAGCACCTATTGTAAAATGTAACTTCCGTCAAATCACAACAGATTATGTAACATTCTTTATAGATTTAAATGAAGTTAAATTTAACCGTGGATGGTGCACTCCGCCCTAAGTAATCTGTGATAAAAGTGCGTATTGAGATTATAATCTTGTTATTATTAACAACATCCTGGCTGCTGTTTTGTGTGTTGACCTTAAAAATATTATCTTACTTCTATCGACATCACGATATAGAAGTGATTTGTTGATCACCAAGTTTGCTATAGCAATCGCCCTTTAGGCGGAGAGGAATTTTCATCTGCCAACCTAAAGGTAAGATAATTTTTCAGAATTGTTGGGCTTTTTGACTGCCCGGAAGGACGGTCTGAGGTAGAACGATAACCAGGGCCTCTAGGTCTGATGGCCATTTGGACACATATCCACAAGCATGCCTCGCACCGATCTATTGGGTGTTATTACCAACCGCGCTACCACCCCATCCTGCCAATCCATATTGATTACAATTCTTCGTTACAAATCGAATCAAATCCACCTCTATGCTCAGTCCGCGTAATACCTAAGTAGGTTAAAAGTCAATGGATCTCACCAACAACGAATCTTAGTATCCCGAACACAATCATTGCAGTTGCAACATTTACGCCGCATTTGCTCTCCAGTATAATTGGGCCTAAATACTGCTGAATCGGAATCGAACCAGTCATTATTTGCGTAGTTCTCAAACCTGCAAATGAAAGTATAATATAAATACGTATTTCTATACAAGCAGACTCAGCATCGCTGTTATTATGACTTGCGTGATCCCAGACCACGAGACAAATCACGCAATGCTCATTTGTGAAATTTACCGAAGTGGGTGTTGACCTTGCATCCACCCAAAGACAAAGCCGTTATCCTGATTACCGCAATGTGATACTACCACTAATAAGCTCTTATGATGATGACGTTGGTAAGAAGTAGAGGCGGCTTAAGGCGTGGGGTCTCGCGCCACCAGAGGGCCTAGCAAAAATGTTCTTGCCAATATACACTTCAGATCTTTTCCCACCACTGGTAAGAAGACGGCAGTGCATCTTTAAAGGTACACTCACCAGCACTAATAATGATTGCTTTCCTGTATTGTTTCCCGGTGAGAAGCTCTTTGACTGAACCAGACCGGGCCATTTCTCTTTTGACGTCCGATTGCATTAATATTAACTTATCGTCGATGTCCTGCATAATTTAAAGTAAGTAGATTCACTACAAAATTAAATGACTTTCTCAATCCAGTGACTTAAAACTCCTACTCAATAATAAAATTACATTGCGTGTCTATACACAGCAATAATAAGATCAAAAATCAAGAAAACGTATAATTCCTTTCTGTGCCTCGGGTCCCGGGTTCAAATCCTGGTAGGGGCAAACATTTTGTGATGAGCATGAATGTCTATATCTAAGTCATGTATATTTAATTAAGTCTTATATACTCGGGTCGCCCCAGTCCATTATACGGTACCCATAATACAAATATTGCTTAGTTTGGGATTGTACATTTGTTGTGGTCGTCTGACGATATTTATTTATTGAATTATAAATGCGTACGATGTTGACTGTTGTGTTTAGTCTTATCGGAATAATATCAATAATCTCATTCACAAGCAGAAAATATTTATTATCCGTGTGATATTGCAACAGTTGTGGGATATTTAAGACCAAAAGTAATTTAAATTTACAACTAACTGCTTACCTTATCATCCTTCACACCACTCAGTTTCAATATTGCCTTTCTAGCTGCTTCCACTCGACCCTCCTTTAGGAGAAAATATGGTGTTTCTGGGACCCAACAACACACCACGGAGTAGCATAGAGCAAGTGCAATCACCACACCAGTTAGTATTTGATATGAGACGAACGAGCCCACAATTAGGACCACCGTGGCTCCAAAATTGAACATGATCCGGGTACCGGCGGTTAGCCTGCCTCTTATTTCTTTATCTGCGATTTCTGGGAGATATAGTGACGTCACCTGTGAAACAAAATTTTAAATAGGAAGGTACAGTCAAATAAGAAATGTCATCGTGGTTCATAAATCATAGAAGGTTTAGCGCAAAAGGTAACATCTTCCAGCCAGGCGGGTGGTATGCCTGGCGGGGCGGCCGCTATGTTGGGATCTTGTATATATGTTACGTGCTCAGAAAACTCTCATAGCGCGGTTCAGGATTGTGTGGAGCCTCGTCATTTGTTCTGAATATAGTCTGCAGCGCCATCTGTGTAACTTGTGGCGAGGTTAAGGATGTCGCTACAAAGGAATAGATCCAAGAAGTTATTTCAGAGATCCAAGAAGTTAATTCAGCCATTTCAGAGATTAGCCGGAACAAACAGACAGAGAGACAAAAATTGTAAGTGTTGTTTTAGTATATGTACCGTGTATACATCCAAATGCACTTAGTAAAAAGGGGTTATTTTAATATTACAAACAGACACTCCAATTTTATTTATTTGTATAGACGACCTGTTGGTTGTAAAGATACACATGAATAAAATTGATGTAAGTACTCACCGCAGAAGTCATCCCAGACCCGCATCCCCACAGCACTCTTGCTATGCAAATCAGCCATGCATTCTTTGCACATAAAACTAGTATCTGAAAAAATAACTGTATCCTTATAATCTTGTAGATCTCGGGAGCGAAAGACTCGTATCTAATTTTATATATATGGTATAGGGCGAGTAAAAACAAGACATAGACATTTACCAACTTTACTGTCCCACCCTACGAATAAATATAGCAAGTTGGTCCCATCCTAAGCAACGTTTGTATTGCAGGTACCGTACATTGGACTGAGGGTGAACTCAGTAGATAATACTTATATAGATATTTAACATTAATGACTCGGGTACTGTTATTCGTGCTCATCACACAAAGTTTGAACCCACCAGGATTCGAACCCGGATCCTGAGCATAGAAATCAGGGTACTATTAATTGCGCTAATCCGGCCGTCAATATCAAGGTCGTAAGTATATATATGGTAGGTATACAGAATTAAACAGAAAGGGTATACTAAGCTTTGAACCTACGCTTCTTTAACGCATTTGTAATTATTATGTAAAGCCATGTCAGTTTACAAAAAATGCAAAAAATCACAATTCTCATTTTGTTGGGAAAAAAAATGTGAAGATATTTTTAAAATCTGACTTGTGAACAAATGCGTCCAGAGGTTCCAGTGTATAGGGGTTCCAGTGTATATGGTCGAAGGCATTAGTATATTTTTCATGGACATATCGCATTCTTAAAGGTCCGACAACACTATTTAGCCACATTACGGTAAACTGGCTGGCTATAACCTAAGTGTCGCTTCCTCACCGTACCGGTGATGAAGGGGATAGCACTGGCCAGCAGAGTAGCTCGCCTGCCGAACTTGTCCGACACGACACTGGACACCAAACTGCCTGCGACCATCCCAGGCGATATCATGGCTACCATCCATGATACCTCACTCTGTAATATAAAAAAACTTGAGAGGTGTCAAGGGACACCCGGATGGAACGAAGTTCCTTTATTATTTTTTATTATTTATTATGTACAAAAAATCAATAATTTTGGGAAACAAAAATATATCGCCCCCAGGTGGGCACGAACCACCAACATTTCGGTTCACAGCCGAACGCGCTAGCCAATTGCGCCACGGATGCACTTGTGCAATGTTTCGAAAATACTGACCATTATGTAAATGCAAACGACAAAGATAACAATTATTTTTGTCAGCGATAGATGTCGCTAGCATGTTTTTGAACGAGGTATCGTTATGTTTTTGGGTTTTATATAGTAAACTATACTTTCGTTTGTAAAAATGCTTACAATTGGTCGTTACAACTTTTCATCTTAATTATTTTTCGTCTTAATTTTTCGTCTGATTTTTTTCCGTCTAGCCCCCTTTCGTAACGCGCGATAAGGAACTTCGTTCCAAAAACACCGATGTGTGTACTACTTACTGTCTATGTTGACAATTTTATATTTTAAATAGATACATTGTCGTCAATACATAGTCGTGTTAATAAAAATACCATTTGTTGATTTCTTATATTTACGCGACTACTACACATTGATATAAAACTTATTTTAAGGATTTTATCGCGTTTATTTTATGTTGGAGTATGGAGTATGGTTGGTATGGAGAATTGCATATTAATTAGGGTCCCGACACTCGTGACAAACAGTTTCTCGACTGACTGTCTTAGTGGAGTTCGGTGTGGCTGGCTTCTTTAATTATCGATCAACTTGTTTAATTTATAATTGGAAAAGCTAACTAGCCGAGAGTCAGTAGTGGGTTCATATTCCCCCATTTGTTTACCAAAGGATTTTGGCTAAGTATCGCCTAGTTCTATCAATTACAGTGGATTGTTAAAGTAATCCTGGGCCGCCCTCATACTTACATTAGTCATATTAAATCCAATTTCATTGTTATAAAATTTTGGCAGGATCGGCACGCTCCAATATAACACCACAGCAGATGTTAAAGTCGTAAGTGACACTGAAAGATAATGAAAAAGTTAAAATTAATTAAATCATCATGTCATATCCATTATTTTATTTATAATGTGTATTTATTGTGTGTGTTGGTTCTATTAATTACTTGACATTGGCAAAATACCCGCTGAGTTGGGGGTGAGGCCATATTCATATCCATTTTGTTTCATCGCATCTCATTTCGTAAAGAAAGTAAGTAGAATAATTATAGATTATTATATGTAACGTTGTGAAATAAAATGACAAGTAGTGTCCGCGACTTCGTACGCGTGGACTTTAGTGTTTTTGGTATCTCGGGGATTCCTTCCATTACCGGGAGTATGTTACTCTTGTGTCTAAAGTTATTGCCATGCCAAGATTTGTCCGGTAAATTTTCCTTGACGCGCGAACAAACAGACAATAATGCTAAAAATGATTGATTCTAATTGGAACGAAATAATTTCCTCCTACAATTTTTGTAATGACCAGGTTTCAGTCTTATTAGGGCCCATTTTTATTGTTGAGGATGACGACCTTATTTACGCAGTTGGTTTTGACTGGGCTTTCTGTGCCGAGGTGCTCGGGGTTCGAACCTTTTCAACAACCATTTCGACAATCTTTGTGTAAGTAGCACAAGTAAGCACGAATGTTTATACCCGAGTCATGGATGTTTAATATCCATATAAGTATTATATACTGAGTTCACCCTCAGTCCACTGTACGCTATCCATAACAAGCGTTGCTGAGTCTGAGACCGTATAGTAGGTGTGTTTGTCTGGCGATATTTTTTTTCGATCACAATTAACGTTTGCTGGTTAACAACTCACCTGCAGGTATAGCGATAAACAACCAACAGTTTTGTGTTCAAAGTAATACGAGCCTACGGATAACTTTAATTAAGGAACGAGTAAAGTAAGTACGATACGTACGAGTGAACTTAGTTAACATATAATTGAAACTTTCACTTACCTCCAAAAGCAACGAAATATTGCACTCGCCTATTTTGCTTCATTCTCTTCGATTAATATGAAAACTAATGACCGTAAAAAATAACACTGATTTTTTAAAAGTTTATAATTATTTAAAAAATAAAATTATTTAATTTACGTACCTATCACATATCATATAAGTAGATTCGTGGACTAGCGCAAACCGTAAGTACACTCACTGCGACGAATATATCCCGTTATGCGACGGCCAGTGTAAACTTTCACTGGATATACACGTCCGTCACTTATAAAGCCGCGCCGCGTTCTATCTATCATGATTCATGTATGAAGCAAAGATTTCGATGCTCCGTTCTAAGAGGAGGGACTAAACAAACAGGGCCCGGAACCCGGTAAGCCTATCTATGCACGGGTTTTTGAACGACTTAACTACTGAAACTTCTGTCAGATTTGACTTATGGTTACCCATTCACTTTGCTTGCCTTTGCAGGGCTTTCTTATAACACGAGGTAAGTTTCATAAACGAGATATCCGATAAAACATGTCTGAAAGGGTTTCCCATATAATATACACAACGTCTTTTGTCGTCAATATTTGTAAATACAATTCCAAGCCAAAGATAACTTTGCGAAATCCATGTGTAAGGGAAAGTTACTTTATGAAGCCAGTTGTTCAATGGGTAAGTAAAATATTAGGGGATTGCAATGAACGGAACACATATCCGGGCCCTGCGGCAAAGGACAAAATAAAAGCTATAACGAGCTTCCTCAAACAAAAATGTCTGCACGTGATCGATCTCCGCGTTAACCGAGTACGTACTGCGGATAAACATTTAAAAATAAAATAGATAAGTATAATTTTGATAACAGCCCGATAATATTAGGAAGGGGAAATATATAAGTCACTACCATTTGCGTTCTGGCGACGGACAGAAGTGTGTCACTCTCCCACAATATTTGACGATAAATTAAACTCCTAGCACAAACAGCACAAATATGGCGAAACAAATGAATTCGGAATAGTAGGCCCCAAATAAAATGTGTATTTTCTTATGGTATTTTTTACAGCTAACTATATACTAGTTCCTATTCGTTGCAGTGGAATAAGTATGTAGAAAAATGCTTCCCACTCAATAATGTCACAGTATGGTAATGAATACACACACTGGTATTATTCACGGTATTATAATTACATAACATTCATGTCACTACTATACTTGGCTATGATTTAGAAACAATACAAAATCTATATATATTGAATATTGTTGTTCTAGCTACAGCCTTGAGGTTTGTGTCTCGAGCCCATAATAGTGACTACCTGATGCCTCCCAATGTTTTGTACCAGAAGTAAATTTGATCCTCGCCCCTGTATCTGCCATTTCTAATACATATATGACGACACTTAGAGTAAAAGTACGCGATATGTAACGTGAGCTATAGAAATAAAGAAAACTCTCCCTTAACCGTTACGCGAAATTCTTGCTTATACATATAGTGAAGTCAGAATTACGATATTGCAACTATATTAATTTTGCAAACAAAAGTCCTAATTGTCCTAATTTTAGGGAGCAACATTAAATTTTACTAGCGATTTAACGATTTTTTTCTCTTCAAAGCTATCATTCTTTTATCGTGATTATAACTGAAGAATATACTTCGATGAGTCGAAATTCCATTTACATACGTCTTCATTTTAACTTAAAATTTAAGGGTAAGAGTCTTGTCGGTGTAGATGATGAAGCTATATCCACTTGTCTCTATCTAGAGCAGCATCTTATGCGACACGACACCAACCAATTCATTCAGCTGACTCATGTTGTTTACTCTTGCTTGGTATTCCCCTTCCACACTTTTCTTCTCTCTACTCACCTTGAACCCTGTTTCATTGTAATCGTCATCAAGAAAACGTATCACAAATACAAACGAGATTCGCGATAAATAAAACATTTTAAAAATATAGTATCTCGGGTTTTATTAAAAGTATGTCAAGCGTACTCACAATGCTTGATACTAGACAAATTGTGTTTTATCTTATCAACAATGCATCCGACCCTACAATTGAATACACTCATATATTTGTTTGGGTGCTTATTCGGCAGAAAACTGTCCATTTGTGTAATATTTCAATGTTACGATACCTGTTTAAAATTCTAGCTAGTTTCATTGGATCTGCCATCTGAATCTAATCATCATTCTTGTTGTTTGTTTTGATATCGTTCAATTCTGTGCTCTCATTGATATCATCGCCGTCATTGGATGCTTTACTGATCATATCATTATCGTCATCGTATAAATTACCCTGTAACTCTATCTGAATCTCTCTGAGACTCTTGCCTTTGGTTTCTGGTACAACGAAATACGAGAATATCCCACCAATGAATGATGGTGCCGCGAAAAACCAGAAAACTCCATACAGTCCTGTTAGGTCTTTAACTTCTTGGTATCCCTTAACTGCTGTGAAGTTTAAACATCCACCTAGAATATTGAGCAGTGTCATAGCTAAAGATTTGACATTTATGGGAAATATTTCAGCTGGTATTATGTGGATTAATGAATCGAAACCAATGGTAGATAAGATATTTGAAAAGATTATTCCAACGAAGGCTATATGACGGAAGGGGTTTGTCTCCTCGTCTTCAATGCCGATAACCTCTTGAAAGTAGAAGTAGATGCCTACTATGATGAGGGAGAGTGAGGTGCCAAGGTAGGAACACACGAGTAATGGACGACGTCCAACTCTGTCGACCAGGATTGATGATACGATAGCTGGGGACAATATGGTATTGGATAGAATAATAAAGATAAAACATTACATTCTGGATATTAATTGAAACAGCAACCCAACTCCAGCTCCCAACTCACCAAAGCCAAACCTAGCGGCGCCAAATATTATCAGCGCTGTGGATACTCCTAGACCAGACTTGCTCTCCTGCATAATGCGTCCTAGATATTGCTGTATTGGGACCGATCCTGACATTCCTTGAGTCAATTTAAGACCTAGAAAAATTTAACAACAGGTTATAACATTCCTAAATTATAATTATTGGTGATAGCTGTGCTTATCAAGTCAATAAACTCACCCACAGCCACGAGGAGAGCTCGCCTGTATTGTTTACCCGTGAACAACTCTTTGGCGGACCCTGAACGACGCATCTCTCTCTTTACATCGGAACGCATCAACGTTATTTGTTCTTCTAATATCTGCAATCATTCAATTGTAAGAATTATAGCTCTTTACCGGACATTTGATGGATTTCTGATAATGTCTGCTTAACTCATACTATCCCCTAAAAACTGTAACTAATGTAAAAAAATCTCAGCAAAATTCAGTCTCCTCTATACAGGCTGTAAGCGGCTTCGTAACGAAAACTGATTCCATGGATTCAACTCACGATCCTGGACCCCGCATTGGAATTTCAGTTAACCTTTTTATAAATTATACACAATTTTTTTTTAAAAGACTGTCAGACTAGTAACGTTAAACGTGGCTTTAGACGCGCAGATGACGTTGAATTTACTAGACCCGTTAACAACTAACCTTCTCGTCTTTATAGCCCCGCAGCTGCATAAGATTCTGCCTTGCAGCGTCCACCCTCCCCTCTTTTAAGTAATAATACGGCGTCTCCGGTATCCACCAGCACACTGAGAAGAATATTATAGGAAGCACCAGCAGCATATACGTCAAGGTTTGGTAATAAACAAAGGGGCCGATGGTCATCATCATGAAACTTCCGAAATTAAACATAAATCTGTTTCCTCCAGACAGTGTGCCTCTGATGTCCTTGTCCGCAATCTCCACTATATATATGGCCGCCACCTGGATACGAGATAATTAGTTTTACATTCGGATGAATGAAATAAAACAGACATAGTGTCGCGAACATTATATATAAGTATTGATGTCTTATATTTATACAAAACTAATTTAAAGGATTTTATCGCGTTTAGTTTTTACGTTCCCGACCAGTAATCAATATAATTAAATCCAAAACCAAGCGCACAAATTCAAGACGTCAAGACACAGCACTTTCTACGTAGATCGAACCGCAAACAACTACTCAATATGAGGGTACCCCAGTTCTAGCTATGGCACTAGGACGTCTAACACCTCAGTCCTCCCGTGACTATGGTTGCTATAAAGCAGCTGAAACGTCGGGAACGTAAAACATGAAATAAACGCGAAAACATATTTAAATTAAATTTTATTTCAATAATATTGAAGCAAAAATAAAAAACCTGATTTGTGTAGTACCTACACGCGATTTACGTACAGTCGCAAGCTAATTTGGGACCCATTTAAGGTTAAATATCGTACAGCAATCGTACCTTAAGAGTTAGTATTTTCACTGACGTTACTGGGGGTAATTGCTCTCAGATATAAAAATATACATATTATATGCGACCTTAATGCATGTGCAATACGGTCAAGGTCAATAGGTAAAGTGTCATAGAACATTAAAAAAAGGGGGCTCATATAAAGTTCACGACCGTACATATTTTATTTAATTCATCTCAGTTTAGAATTAAATCAAAAAAGATTTGCAGGTAGATAGTAGAGCTTAGACGAATTAATAAATTAGTTTCATTGTGTACGTGTGACGTTATTCGCGTGTACCTACTACAGAAATAAGAGTTAGTAGTTATTGTTTTGTACTTATTATATTGTTAGCGACACCCACTCCTTGTGTTTAATTATATTCGTCTCAGCTATAAAATGAGGAAACGCGATCGCGCTAGTTCAAATTAGCTGATCACGATTCTATAAAATATGTTGATATTACGCGTGAAGTCAACAAGAGGCCGTTTAACATTCGGCCAACACTGGAATTCTTCATTTATTAAAGTTGTTGGTAATCAATTTACAATCGAATTGTAAACCATTTTATTTGCTCTTGACAAAATTACATTACAATCTCAAAATTTCGGGAATAAAAACTGAATACTTTTTAAAACTATTCCATAGTTAATTAGTGTGACTTTCTTGAATATTCTTGGAAAAACATTACCATCCTTCTGGCGGAGTCGGGTAAAAAGTTTAATTCTTGATTCCGATTTTTGATTCCGCCATTTTTATAATGTGTCTAATCTGGTGATTAAGCTTAGCATGGGGATAAATATTCCGGGCCAACGTATACTATACTTCCCGGGAAATGAATAAGTTCATCCAGCACAATGACAAATCTGAAATACACGTGTACGAAGTTGCGGGCAAAGCTAGTGCTAATAAAGTTCATGCAAGACATGTTGATAATGGTTCACAGAAACTTACTGTTACAATCACCCCAGTACCGCATCCCCAAAGGAATCTGGTCAAGTACAGCATCCACGCCTCAGTGGCTACTAATAGAATGGCCTGCAACATTGACAAATAATTCCCTACAATTAAACAGATGAAAATGAGTGAAATTATGTAATGACGTCTAAATCCCTGACAACACAACACACATTACAACACAAAAAACACAAATAAAGAATAATTATTAGAAAGGGCATTGTAGTAGTCACTCGTAGCCGTATAAATTAATTTATGATATTGTTGCGAATTGTGAAACTTATGACAAGAGGCGGTTCTATTTTGTGAGGGTATGCCATTCTATTTATTCTACTGTTCTATGGTTTTAAACGTGTCGTCGTTATCTGGAATTGTTATGTTGCATTTTATTAAATCGAAAATAAAACTTACCGTTCCTATAGTAAAGGGTATAGCACTCCCCAAGATGGACGCCCGTCTCCCGAGCCTATCGGCAATGAACCGCGTCGCTAAGCTGCCTGCCATGAAGCCAGGGGATGACATCGCCGTCATCCATGATATTTCTTTCTGTTCAATCAGAAATTGATCTAGACAGATCAGCAAGGCTTCTTGGTTGTGCAACAGCTTTAGCTTACTTTATAATTTTATATAAAAAAAAATCTATAGCTCAAGCCGCTGGAGGATAGCATATTTGGCTAAACCAACAAGCAAAGTCACAATCTTTGGCCACCCGGACAAACATTAAATAGTTGCATCCGATGGAACCACTGAGAAAAACAACGTTGTCCACTCGTCCTTAGGGGTCTCTTCGACGGCATTTTGAAACGCAGCCACTTTACTGCCGTAGAAGGCCGTCCCTCACGCAGATCATCGGTGAGATTAGTGCGACCACGTTTTAACTCATTAAATCAGTTGTAAACAGTGGCACGAGATGGGGCTTCATCGTGAAATGCCAATCGAAGTCTATCATAACTTTCTTGTTGACTTAAATGACATCGAACGACATAAAAAAATATTGTACGAACTTTTTCTCGTGTTAAATTCATGCTGACGTAACACAGACAACTTTCAATTTGCCGCCAAATCGTAAACAAACGACAAATGAATAAAATACATACACAATAATATTGGCAAAGAGTTCCATTTTCAAAATTTGTACTTATTTCTTTATTTGATCTTTTACAAGTGGCCAGTTCTAAAAACTTTCAGTGTGGCCCTCGTATAGATATTAAACATCCATGACTTGGGTACAAACATTCGTGCTCATCACACAAAGTTTGTCCCTAACAGGATTCGAACCCGGGACCCTCGGCACAGAAAGCAGGGTTTACCCTTCCAACTGCACTAATCAGGCCGTCAAATCTTATTAAAATAAATATCTTTGAAAGTATGGTAATGAGTATGTAATACTCGTATATTGTAACAATTCTAACACGACATTACTTTAAATAATTGGTCCATATGTTTTGATATAGGTATCTCCTGAACAACAGTACCTATGGTGACCTACAATGTCCCCTCCACTCCCAATGTTTAAAGATATTAGATAGGTACTCGGTCATTAATCTGTTTTTTTTTTTCAAGCAGATAGTATAAAGAACTATATTATTGTGATCTTACATCTGTGATGTGTATGGCAGTCTCATTGTTATGGATCTTCGGTATGACGGGGGCGCTCCAGAATATTGTCACGCCAGCGGTCACCGAAGCCAGTGAAACTGAAACACGTTACTCGGGCATAAGATATTGATATACCAATTATAATTTGTAACTAAATCTTAAAAAACATATAACTAAAAAAAACGAATCTCTGGGTTGTTGGTTGATGAGTTGTGACGTCACGTATTCAGTGTGAGGTTGTCAATACGAGTTTGGTAATATTTGGGATTTTGGTGTGTTTCAGCCATTTTTTTTCTTACAAGGGTCACTTGATCAGGCGGCCGCGTTTTCGCGGCACTTTTATTTATTTAATCTTTATCAACGAATTTTATACAAAATACTTGAATTCACAATGAAAGTACTATATTGTTACATCATATTAAACTAATCAACAATTTAACCCTTAATAGCCTAGAGTTTCAATTTTGATACCAATCTTTTAAACCGAATGTTCACATTACTATTAGTTTTTTTTATAGGTTGGCTGTACGTATTTTACTGTTGTATAATATTCTTTCCAACGAAATTAAAATAAAAATCAAATGTCATTATTATTAAACACAGTAATATTAAAAATAAATCACTTTCGTAAATCAGGCTACTAAGGGTTAAGATGGTTTTTCAGACACACTCAACATATTTTAATGTATGTGCTTTTAAAAGTATCTTACCAGCAAAAGTCACGATATATTGCGCTTTCCTGCTATTACTGCTATGCTCCATATTATAAAACACTCTGGTACCACTAGGGAACCCTTATCATAACAGGAATAAACGAACACTGGCCGCGAATTGAAAACAGTAGCAATATTTTGTTTTGTCAAAAAATTAGCGTCTCCGCGCAAATACGAAACGACCTTAAGACAAACACGAATTTTATAATACTGGTACTATTTATTAACTACAAGATCGAAAATATGTATATTTAGTTTAAGCTGTTTATTATAATTTCTCTAAAACAGCTGTATCGATAAGTGTTAGTTGCGGCGGTGTAGGTTCTATGTCCACGAGAAAGACCTGGCCACTAAAACGTCTTACTGATTTATCTTTGTTTCATTGTGGAAAATCAATATTACCTAAGTATATGTTTTATCGCAAATCCAATCTATTATTTATCTACGAGCCCTTCAATGATATATTTACCTTCTGTGAATAGTCTTCAGCTATACCTACATGGTGAAGACTCATATAAAATAATATACATGGTCGGCATAACAAACGGACTAGTGTTAAAGAAAAAACAGAATTCGAAATTAAGTATGATTTTATTAGAAAATTTGAGTACAAAATGTTCAAACTAATTATAATATACTTAACTTTAATAACGCTTATAGCGCTTATTAGCCACATAAGCTTGTAATTTGAATATTTAAAATATACCTTCTTACTTTTTAAGAGTATAATTAGGAACGCGTTTCGGTAGATCGTAGATATTAAATATCCAATTTCCTATACATACGTATATAAGTTTTGTTCCACGCTAAATGCGAACATTAAAGAAAATCATGATAGTCACGTTTAAATTATCAATATTTATCCAAGAAAAAAAAAGTTTTTTTTTGGTCTGGGAAAATGAAAAACAAAGCTTTTTGGTTATTTTCCTATGTTATGTCATTTTCTTCATATATCCCCAAGCATAATTTTACATAATCTCAAAGTAAGTATTAACATAATAGCAATATAATAGTAATATAACAGCAATAAGAGCAAGTTAAATTAATTAATAAAAACATATCGCATCACTCTGTCATGACTCACCGACCTGCCGTCTTACATTTGCCTCGCTGTCTGTCATTTGCATTTGGGAGTCATTTGTTATTATTAATTAATTTAATTCGACATTGTTGACATCAATCGAACAATCGGGTTGAGCCTGGCTCAAAAAAAAAAAAATATTCTGATTCTGATAGGATGACGAAGAACTTAGCAAGACTGCGTGTCAAGATCTAGTAGCCCTCAAATTTGAGTTGCGTTTAGATATTCAACCGTCAGTAAAGGGATATTACAGTACCATATATCTATGACATAGATCTAAGCCGTACTGTGCATATGACGATGTTATTTAGGTATACTTAATACCATAAGCTGTGAGTCACTCGAGTGCAATGACTTCATTAAATATTACAATTAATTATTCATATAAATAAATACACATGTTACATTACATATATATATATTTATATCACCAACAAATTACTATTGGTTTCAAGGTAAACCTATACTTTATAAGTTATGCTACTTTATTTACGTTGTTGAACTTCTATCTAATAAATAAATACTTGTTTGTATTAATAGATAGTGTCATAAATCTAGGATCATATAAGCTCCTCATGTGGTCAATGCCATAAGTAGATAGGTATACGATAATTTAATATGCCCCTATAATAAAATATCAAAATTATTTTAAAGAGTATTTTATAATATACACTTAATAGCACCGAAATAAGCTATGCTATTCTTTTCGGGCACTTTGATAGAAAAAGGAATCCATGTAGGATTCATTACTTACAATCTATTTTAGCCTTAAAGTTGCATGCAGACTTTTTAAATGTAAAAAAAATTATACAAAAAAGATTTGCTGTTTCAAAGTAATCCTATAATAGTCAGTCTAAAAGTATCTAATTATATAAGACACTGTATACACTTATATGTAATACATTAGAGCCAATTCCAAGTCACTAACAATTCGGCCGTGTGTGTGCAATTCACATTTTATCGATGTGGACTCGGCTTAAAAATATTATCCGGATTTATAATGTACCGCCGACCTTACCTGTCTGAGATCAGTACGTCAAGTGCGAGATTACTCGAAACTAACCGTATACTTTAGTCTACCGTATTTAGACGTTTTTGAATGTTTTTTAATACCGTCCGCTAGAGGCGCTTTTCAATTCTCCATACAAAGTGTCTAAATACGGTAGACTATAAAGTATACTGTTAGCTCGCACTTGACGTGCAGAGGTCTCCGCGTACGTTTCTAATAGAGAATCGCTTCTATGGTGAATATAACATTACTATTTATGCCATAGATCGAGAAACGATAATTTAAATGATACTTAATATAATCTGTGCTACATTTACTTGATAACAACATGTTTAAATATATTTTCATAGTTTCATATTTCAGATAATTGTATCTATTAACGACTTTATATTAAAACAGCCAAATCTATGTTTGAGAATATCATTGAAAGCAACAAATGATTATTCACAAATGTACGTACAACGAGTCGCAACATTATACGTAATTAAATAACGTGAACGCCAGAATAGTCTTGTAACAGCACTATAATTAACTCGACTGGAACCTTATAATCTACAATTTGCTGGGTTCATTCGTCAATTCTTTCAGCTCGGTGTCTGTTGGGTGATCGTATTGATCGTCCACTGGTACAGCATCGTACATATTCCCCTGCAATTCCTCCTGAATATCTCTCAACTGTTTTCCTTGTGTCTCGGTGATAACATAGTATGTAAACACCGCACCACCGAACCCGAACGCAGCAAAAATCCAGAACACAGCACAAGAGCCCATATAGTCCTTAACTTTTTGATAACACAAAGCCACAATGAATCCTAACGCCGCACCGAATATATTCAACGAAGTCATGGCGACCGCTTTGACGTTCAATGGGAATATTTCGCCGGGTATCACAAAGATTAATGAATTGAAACCGAGGGTCGAGATTGTTTGGGCCATTATGATCCCTGCGAGAGGTAGAAAAGACATCTTTAGTAATGTATCGGGATGGAGGCTGATGACGTCTTTGAGGAAGAAGTACTGCCCGACGAGCGCGAGGGAGACGCCCGTGCCGATGAACGAGCCGATGAGCAGCGTCCGGCGATGGACCCTGTCCACGAGTATTGAGGACATTAAACCTGTAAATGGAAGAAAAAATATAATCAGCTAACCCTGCAGACGTTGTTCCGTCCAAATCCCATAGAAAAAAAGACTTTTCCGGACTGTTTATTTATTTTGTTCCTTACAAACCTAATTCGAAGTAATACGAATGTATTAACAATAACAGCGAAATCGGTTCAGCCATTCTCAAGGGATGCGCTTACAAATGTACAGCATTTCATTTTCAGCTGTATTTATACCTAAATATATATAATATTTGTGTAAATCATGTTTGAGTTTTTTAAACAAGGCGAACCAGTAGCGTTTGGCCGTGCGCTCAGCAGAGGGTGTATTTTTTTAAATGTCTCATTATTTCATATTGCTTTGGGAATGTTATGATTTTATAACCGTTACGGATAACCAAAATTTCACAAACGCGGGCTATAAATTCTGTATCGCACGCAAATATTGTCATACGACTATTTTTAACATTTTTACTTACAATGTATCTGTGGCACATGATGTGGTTGCCTGTTATTAGAGTTACAATTACCTAATATCACTCATATTTTTATTTTTACTATATCACATGTAACATTGTAAACTCTGTTGGCAATCCTAAATAAATAAATATTTTTTTAAGTTAGTAATAATAAGTCGATACGATGTGCCAATCGGTCCTTGGTTTGAATTCCGGTGGGGCCAAACTTTTGTGATGACCATGAATGTTTTTACACACATCATACATGTTTAATATCTGTTTAAGTAATTATATCATCCCCAGTCCATTGTATTGTACGGTACCCATAATACAAGCATTGCTTAGTTTGAGACCGTACTGTTGGTGTGTTCGTCTGGCGATATTTATTTATACTAAAATGCTTTTCTTACCGACAACGAAGGCGATGGCGGCATAAATGATGATAGCAACAGATATGTTCATGTTTATCTTCGTGTCCTCGACTATCCACGCGAGATACTGCCTTATGATCACACCGCCGGTCAACATTTGAGCAGTTTTCAGACCTGAAAATAAATTGGGAACAATTTTGCGTGCCGCTCTGCATCGGCCCCTCCGTTTGCAAAGCGGGAGACAGTGGATATTGATTTTGAACTCCAATTCTCTTGTAATAAAACTAATTTTACGGATTTTGTCGCTTTTATTTTATGTTTTGTCCTCCCGTGACCATGGTTGCTGTAATGCAGGCGAAACATCGGGAAAGTAAAAACATAAAATAAACGCGATAAAATTCGTAAAATTAGTTTTATTTCAATGTGCAGTATTCGATTAAATATCAATATCAATATCCAATTATTTTTTTAATATTTTGGTCGCGGGTTTCAAGACTATTAGCTTTCCCGCGGAACTCGCCGTGGGTCAAACTTCTACGTCTTCGTTGGTCACCGCTGCGGATCCCAATTGTGGGAGTGGGTGTCGGGAGAAGTGACCAAGAACAAATAGACCTTAAGCCTGATGTACACAGAGAAATAACACATGGTATTTATCCATAGCTAAGGATATATTCGGTGGTATAAATGGAATGCATATATGTATGAAAAAAACGTGCGCCGCTTTGCCGTGCCAATAACGACTTACCTGCAGCGATGACAATAGCCTTCCTGTACTGTTTTCCCGTGAACAGCTCCTTCGCTGAGCTCGGAGGAGTCATTTCTTTTCTGACGTCACCGTCGAGTACGATCAACTCGTCTTCCAACACCTGCAATAAGATAAATCAAGATACTTGCAATATACAAACTCCATTGAAGCGATCGTACGCAATCAAAAAAAAGATACTCACATATCCATTTTCTATACGCAACTACTACACATTGAAACTAATTAAGGATTTTATCACGTCAATTTGATTATTTTGTTCTCATATTACCTTGTCATTTTTATATCCGCGCAGTTTCCTTAACGACTTCCTGGCTCCGTCCAAGTTCCCTTGCTTCAGATAATAGTAAGGCGTCTCTGGTATCCAAACACATAGAACAGCGTAGAACAAGGGCAAAGTCAACAGCGAATAATTCAAGGCTTCGTAAGAGATAAAGGGGCCTATGCACATAGTGAGCAGCATTCCTAACTTAAACGCGAGCGCCGTGATGAGAGACAGTCTGCCTCGGATGTCCTTGTCTGCTATCTCGGCGACATAGATCCCAATTACCTGGAAAATGGAGGAATAATATTACAATGAACGCCGTCTCTTTTCCTCATTGAGGGATGTAGAGTTTGACAATACTAGTCAATGGTCTTTCAAGGCGGTAACGTAGGACGGCACTAGGGTCGTCGACCCTACTTATACTATAGTATTCTATAATATGAGTGGAAGACTAAAATGGCTGCAATTAAAAAATATATACTGGGTGATTTTTGGGCAACATCCGAATCTAAAAGGCTATAAACCCTGTCTATATCACCTGTATAGCCGTATTCGGTGACCTAATACTATGAACCTTTTACGAAGCCATTGCGGTCATAATGTATGGAAAAAACGTGCGGCGCTTTGCTGTGTGAATAATGACAAAGGAAAAAAGAGGGAAATACGGAGGCAGGTATACATTACTCACTGTACTAAGCATGCCTGTCCCACAGTTCCATGTGAACGCGGTGATGTAGAGCAACCATGCCTTCAATGCCGACGCGGCGATCACCTACAAAACGAAGAAGATATTTTACGAACGGCTGTGTTCGCGACTTTGCACGTATGGACTTTTGACAATCCTGGGGAACCATAGCATTTACAGGGCTTTTTTTTTCTTTGTTTTCTTTGACCAGTCCCCCGATTTGCAACCTTAATACAACCTTAATAAAGACTATAATATTTGCATTTAGATAATGTAAAGCGCCCCTAGTGATCTCCAAGCAAACGAACAACTTCCCATACAATATTTTATGTGGAATGTAGACCCTAGCGACGGGCGACTGGTGACTAGCTAGCAGGCCATACGCCACTCCTCGATCCTACCGCCTAGCGCTATCAATACCTACACGGCTACATGCAATTGATAAACAGTCTGAGCCGCAACGCACTTACAAGGGATAGAATAAACGAGAAAAAAAGACAAGCGCATGTTTTTTTTTTAAACGGATACATTGCAGCGGTATTCGAGCTGAACTACACTTAATTGCATTGTAGCAAAGAACTATTATCTAATCTGTGTCGCTAGCTGAGGTCGTCAGGTCAGGTCGCTAGGGCTCTAGCATACGTTTATAAACTCACAGTAGAACTATTCGTAGTAAACAAGTTATACAAATTTGCGGGTCCTTACCGAACCAGCAAGGATAGGCAGTGCACTGCCCAGAATAACGGCCCGCCTCCCAAACTTGTCCGCCACGAATCGTGTGACGAGCGAGCCCGCCGTAAACCCCACCGGGTACATCGACAGCATCACCGAAGTCTCGTTCTGGTTCACGAAAAACGAAGATTAAAAAGTAATAAATTCGACTCGCCAGTCCGATCTTGGAACGACTTTTTAATTATTTTCATATTAGCTTGAATGAAAACAAACCAGCGCATTTCTATTTCGAATAAATTATCCTATTTTTTTTTTTTTTTTTTTATTACGATATAGGCAAGTATTTGATCTCGATCTCACCTGATGGTAAGTGACGATGAGATCTACGATGTAGCATACTTGCCTCGAAGGTACCTGTTCACTCTCGACTTGAAAACACCCAGATTATAGTCGACGGGGAACAAAGACGCCGGTAGCGTGTTCCATTCCTTGGCAGTTCGCACGATGAAAGTAGAAGCAAACCGCTTAGTACGTACCGAAGGAATGTCCACAGTGTACGGATGACACTTGTCCGTGCGTCTTGTCGACCGATGATAGAATGGAGATGGGGGAATTAACTCGTGTAATTCCGTCGCACACTCTCCGAAATGTATTCTGTAGAAAACTGATAGGCTGGCAACCCTACGTCGGTGTTCTAGGCTCTCTAGCTTGGCCTGCACTAGGGTCTCATTGCCAATGAGCTTTCTAGCCCGCCTGTCTATGGAGTCCAAAGCCTCCAGCTGATACTTAGCAGACCCATCCCAGAGATGGCTGCAGTATTCCATGCACGATCGGACTTGAGCTTGATATAAATTTAGAAGCTGTCTCGGCGTGAAATACCGCCTGACCTTCCCCAGGATGCCCAACTTCATAGCAGCTAGTTTGGCTTTGGACTCAATGAAGGAACCGAAATTGAGCTTGGAACTGAGTCACACCCAGTAGCTCTAGGTGGTCCTTCACGGGCACAGATACATTACGGAAAGTCGGAGTCAGGTGAAATGGACTCCGTTTCGCGGAGAACAGACACGCTTGGGTCTTAGAAGCATTGAATTTGACCAGGTTGGCATCGCCCCATTCGGAGACTGCCTGCAAGGACAAATTCAAGCTATCGACCATGGTCTCTCGATTGGACTGTATCAGCGCTGCTCCGGCACGTGCGTCAGACATGTATCTCTCTGATACTGTGCTGTCATCTGCATACCCAAAGATACCGGGTCCAAGCAGGTCGTTTATATGCAGCAAGAAAAGAGTAGCAGAGAGAACGGACCCCTGAGGTACCCCGGCATTAATTGCCAATTGGTCGGATGTGGAACCGTCCACGACAACTTGTAACGACCGTTCCCTCAGGAAATCTGATATCCAAACGCATAAGCCTGCTGATATACCATAGGTTGGAAGCTTGCTAAGAAGGCTGTCGTGCCAGACTCCGTCAAAGGCCTTCGAAATGTCTAGAGAGACGGCCATCGCCTCTCCATTCCTTTCAATGGCCTCGCCCCAGATATGGGTGGCATACACTAGAAGATCACCAGTAGACCGATTCCGGCGAAAGCCATATTGTCGGTCACTGAGAAGGTCATTCTTTTCTAGGTATGCCAGGAGCCTACAGTTCAGTACACGTTCCATACTCTTGCAGGGTATAGAAGTGACCGAGATGGGCCTGTAGTTGACGGGGTCAGCACGACTACCCTTTTTGGGTACAGGTTGTACGTTAGCAAGCTTCCACGCCTTTGGTACTTGTCCAGTTTGAAGCGAGAGACGGTATAAGCATGTTAGCACAGGAGCAAGTTCTGGCGCACATGTCTTAAGGACTATTGCTGGTATGCCGTCGGGGCCACTAGCCTTGTTCACGTCAAGATTCCGCAGTGTTTTCCGTACCTCATTCTGACGAATGCGAATTTCTGGCATTGATGCCTCACAACGTGGTAAATTCGGAGGTAGTTCACCAGAAGTATCGAGACGCGAAGACTCCGCGAAAAGAGATGCAAACAAATTTGCTTTCTCTATAGCAGTGTGAGCTAGTGATCTGTCTGGCTTAATAAGTGGAGGCAGGGCAGGTCGGCCTACTGTGAACAGTAAGCAAGTACACCTCACTAAACTGGCTTACTTGCTTGCTTATATGAATATGGACAATTTTTAATTTAATTAGTTCGGTACTGCTTCAGTATTCAAATCTAGAGTAGTATTGTAACAATGGCGTTACGTACTAACATGTGATGTTCCTGGCAACACATAACAACTATAACCTCTTTCCTTTATAAAATCAGTGCATTTATATTGTATATAATGTCGTCGGCAACTCTACAGGCGATCCATCCTGAAGTGATGAACACCATACCATAGATTAATTTAAAATATAAGATTGATAACCTATGCGTAGCTCGATATTTCGCCAAATAGCTTTTTAAATCTGGTGGGTGCCACAGAGCAAGCTCTTTATAAATTGCATACATTTTCCGCGAGGCGCTGGTAGTAACTGACTATCAGACCACACAATAGATGGCGCTGTCTTACAAAATAACTATCAATATTAATATCAGAAAAGCCCTATGTACTGGGCTCCAAGTCTGGTAACACAATCGATTCATAATCGAACAGCAACCGCATAGTAACTGTCACTTTTGACAGATATTGCAAGGGATATCTGTTCTATGAGGGGCCCAGATCGTTTGCATATAATTTAATTTACTATAGTATATTTTTTATGTGTAGGTAGCATAGTTTCAATCATAGAGAAAATAACTAAGGTTCATATAATGTGGTGACTTAATATTTATATCAATAAAAGATGTAAACTGTCTGTAGTCTAAACAAAATTATTTATTATTGCAACTCAATCGTCAGGCTGCTTATTAAGCATGTTTCAGTATTCTACTGTTTTATTTATAGCCCTTGTTATGACTAATTCCTGATAAGCCATTTTGTTTAAGCTTATGCCAGTATGTGAGTGTTTACAAATACACTCGTGTCGAGTTTTCAATGCATAATATAAATTGTTTGGTTTGGAGATTACTACGAATCTTATGAATATTATTCTTACTTCTGGGGGTCATAAGAAATTGGAGTGCCCATATTATAATATTATATTACTAGTTGTCCCGGCGAACGTCGCACCGCCTCAAATGAAAAAATGAATTATCGTTATCGTTATTTTTTTAATTTTCCCATGTTTTAGCACTTGTTCTGCTATTCGGGGCATAGACAAATTCAATAAATCCAAGATCATAAATTTCAGTCCACCCGCTCTTGATTTATAAATGGTGTAACATATACGGCTTTGTTTTCGATCAGGTTTATATTATTATCCAAACCTGATCGATTATTTTGGGAAGAAACATTTTCCTAACTTGAAAAGGCAGTCATTTATTAATAATAGTAACATAATAACAGGATTTCTATAATGTCTGTTTACATACTTATAAGCACATATAAGCTATACATGGGATACAGAATATTACTCACTTTGTTTATGTCGACTCTAGTTTCATTGTTCTTGAATTTCGTCAGCACCACCGTGGGCCAAGCGGACGATACTCCAAGCGACAAGAATGCCGTTGATACTGAAAGTCAAATAACACTGAATAGGTTGGTACCTATACCTTCTTATCTATACATATAAATAAAATTGGAGTGTCTGTTTGTAATATTAAAATAACCGCTTTTTACTAAGTGCAGTTGGATGTATACACGTTACCTATACCGAAACAACAATTTTTACAATTTTTGTCTGTCTGTCTGTCCGTCTGTCTGTCTGTCTGTCTGTCTGTCTGTCTGTTTGTTCCGGGTAATCTCTGAAATGGCTGGACCGATTTTGACGGGACTTTCACTGACAGATAGCTGATATAACAAGGAGTAACTTAGGCTACTTTTATTTTAGAAAAAAAATATTGGATCTCACGAAAAAAATTAAAACCAATGTTGCAGCGCAGCGCCTTATTAAGTTTGATAGCAACAACCTGCAATGCGTCCCGCGGGCTCAGAATGGGCGAGCAGGCTGTTGTCAACGGTTGTCTTTGTTAAATACCACGCGGACGAAGTCGCGGGCAACAGCTAGTACTTAATATGCGCCTGGGTAACTTTCGTCTATTTAAAATAAAATTAATTTTGCGGATTTTATCGCGTTTATTTTATGATTGTTACGTTCCCGACGTTATAATGACGACATTATAACGTTATAAACGCGATAAAATCCGTAAAATTAGTTTTATTTCAATATATAGTATTCGCGTAAACATAAGAAATCAATTAAGTCTATTTACCAAAATACGAAAGGCGCATAATTAGGTACACAAATTTGTTATGACTGTGGGTACCTTAGAATAATGATGGATCTCCACTGCGATGGTAGCGCACACATTATGGTTTTAGTAAGTATCTAGATTCTAGATGCTATAATTATTATCTGACTTACCGGATATTATCACCAAATAAAGAACGAATCTATTGCCTCGCGCTTGCTCCATGATTTCCAGATGGCGCTGCCTATCTGTGAACGAACATAAAAGTAAGTATAATTAGAAATATATATAATATTTTTTTCACAGATTAGAGTCTGGAGGAATGGAAACATAACTTAGATTACCTATTAAATCGGCATACCTACATAAGCCATCTACAAACATTACATGATAAAGTTAAATAAGTAGTACCTAAATTAGTGGTAATCTATTTTTATTCGTTACCACTAATTAAAATATTATATAATTGCCCTAAAATCTCAAACCCATTGACTGGCCATAATAAATTTGGTCTGCGTGTTGGTACTAAAATATCGAAGTATGTACCTACAAAGTACAAAGGCGTCGCCAATTTGTAATGCCCGCGCGATGCGATTGATATAAAGTAGGCGATCGGGTGTAGTATCATTTGACCTTTTCATTATCTTTTATCGCATAATGTGGATCCTACGTACGTAAAAAAGTATCTAATCCGATACAACAACATAAAGTTAGTAAAAGTAGCGGTTTTACAAACCTTATGGTATTGTATCGGATTAGGTATTTTTTAAGCAAACTTAATACATCGAGACATCCAATGCAGAATGCTAATATCGCAAAACACTAAATAACATGGTAAAGATGTCCAAATTATTCGTAAAAAAATAAAAACCATTGACATTTTGAATTTCGCGCCCTGACCCTGAGCTTCCACCTTAAAAGCTAAGAAACATAGATATTGGTAAATAGCCAGGAAACTACAGGAAGTGCAGTTTTTTTGGTATCATATCTGACCTTATCATGTTGAAACAGTAAGTAAATATAAAATAAAACTCCTATTAGGTTATGTTTACAGACAAGTTATAAGTGCATACATAAAAATGCTCGTAGCTCTTGACTCACTTCCGTTGGCTTGTAATTTTTTGCAACGTTTTAATTGTTTCTCGAAGACCTTACAATTACAATAACAGGTTAGGATATACCCATTTACTAATAATAACTATGTACCTACATATAAATAATGACTGATTCTTAATTACTACATAGATGAACTTACCGGTTAAAGTTGTATAGTAGTTTTGTTTATATTAGATGAAACTCACAAGTCAAAACACACGTAAACAAAACATCGCACAAATAAACATAAATTACTTATAGGAATTTAAAAGTACCTAAGAACAGGTACTTATAACATTTAGTAATATTTATTACTAAATGAGATTATCGTTTCGAAAAACACTAAAATTTCATTAAATATTCAAGACTGCGCATGAAATAATCTTCATCCTTTTCTTCCCGACAGCGGACTAGCTGAGTGAGTGAAATGAAAATTGAACGAACGAAACGAAGTGAATGAAAGTAAAACTACGGAGAATGGTGCCATATATGTAATGTAATACTATTTCACATATAAACAGTGTTGCCAGATGCCAGAGAAAATCGAATCATGCATTTGGTTAATTAACCGATATTATTAACTTTTTTGCCTTCGGGTAAAACTCAAGCAAATTGTATGATTTTGGAGAAAAATAATTTCAAATTTGGGTAGAAATAGAAAATCACATCTGGCAACACTGCATATAAAGTATATATAGTATAGTATTTAATTACGAATACATCATCACGCCTGTCTACTCCCCTGGAGGAGTAGGCAGGGTGCTATTTCGATAATGATGTTTTGGTCCCAATTTAATAACAGGTTCGCCACCTCAATCTCTCAATGCAAGAGGGATTCGGGCAATATTCGAACTTCACACATCTTTTTTTATTAAAACTTGTTTTTTTTTATATACATTATAGGCAAGTATTTGATCTCGATCTCACCTGAGGGTAAGTGACGATGAGATCTACGATGGAGCATACTTGCCTATATAGGAAGGCGGCAGTAGATCGAGACGTTACATTCACTAGGCACATGCAGCGCAACTGATCTGACCCGCCATCCATGAATGGCATGGCAATGGCAATGGCCGCTTGGCGACATGGCTTTGTTCAGTGGGTGGTGACTAACCACGGCCGAAGCCTACCACCAGTAGAGTTCCTTATCTCAAACAAATAGGTACGTACCGACTTACTTAAAAAATATTTCTTATTCTTTTTCCCTCGTGTAAACAATAAAAGCATTTAAAAGTCAGAATCTAGCAGTAGTTCGCGATGTCGCGTTCCGATACAGTAGCCGTCATACCGCAAGCTAGAGGCGCTGTACAATTCTCCATAAAAAAATACCAAATACGTAGACTATAAAGTATACAGTTAGCTTACGAATAATCTTGCAGTTGACGTGCTTTACTTACTATGTGAAATGTGTCTCAAAACTTGCACGTCCACTGTACTGCACTCACGGAGGAAACGACCACAAGTAACAGTTATATAAAACTTGCACGAAATATATTCGCTCAAGATCGATAAGGAGCCAATATATTATAGTCGGTTAACTCCCTATAGGTAATGCTGTAAAGTCCCTAATTTTATAATGCAGCTTGATACTACGCGTGGACTTCCGGTTTTTGCCTATCTCGGGGAACCCTTTCATTCTACGGCACATTTTTTTTATCTATTTAAAAGCTGTCGCCATACCCTGTTTCAGTAAAATTGTCGAGGTACCTACTATCTCTATGGTAAATTGCGTCATAGTTATTAGTACCCTTTTTCATTTCAAATAATATTATATACATACAAGAAGCATGATGCTATATGTGTATAAGGATATAGATTGCGCTCATGAATTTTATTAGCGTGTTCTAGTTATGTAAAGATAAAGAAAGATAATTCGTAAAAAACCACCACGCCTGCATTCCCAAATGTGGGTATAGTTCCAGTTCAGTTCCAGTTCCATTTCAACCAAATGATTTATGAACTATCTTTCTCCTAGCTGATTATAAAGGGAATTCTGAATTTTGTCATAAATGAGTTTAATTGAGGTCCAAATACAAAAGTGCCTACGCACCTTGTCTATAATATATTAAAATTAAATAATGTTCTGTTCGTTGGTAAGTAGTAGTAAGTATAACTTGAGAACAGCTGAACAGATTTAAGTCATTCTACTATAGTGGAGTTAATTAATGTAACTGTATAGGTAATTTTTTATCATTTATACTTATGTATTATATTCTTTTTTAATAAAATTTGGAATGGTTGGTTTGATCTTTATTGTTCTTTTTGTGAATGGAGCAGCTAAAGCGTTCTCTTTCTTGATCTTAAGAGCAGCTCGAGCAGCCAAAGCAAAGAGTATTGTAATATAGATTGAAAGCCAAACGTTAACTTGACCTATAGATAGAAATCTATGGATAGAAACGATCTATGTAAGTAAGTAAAACTGTGGTGAGACTTTACATTCTTTATGGGCAACGATATTTTACGTTGTCTATGATCAAAGCGAAAGTGTCGTGTGGCATTGGTGTATCTTCATGTTGAAAGTACGCTAAATTATATTCTATTATATAAATAGCAATGTCGGAACATGTGTTACCGGCCGAAGAGCCGATAAGATTCATATCTCCTATTATTCAAGATAATCCTACAGGATGGGGCCCGTGCGAAATGCCGGAGCAATTTCGGGACATGCCTTACCAACCTTTCAGCAAAGGCGACCGCTTAGGCAAGATTAGTGACTGGACGGCTGTGCAAGATAAGAAATATCAGAGTAAGTTCATCTTACTTACATAAGCTCCACTTAAAGCGTAATTAAAAAGCCAAACACTGGTTCCATTTGAGGTTATGATGACGTTTCTTCATAAATTAGTTCTTAGGTGTATAATCATATGGTCCAAGACTGTGTGAATATAGTCTATCTGACAACATGGGTCATACGTACCTCTACTTGATCCTAGCTTTCTCCTTTTTACTATTGTATTGGGGGGGTTACCAGGGTACTCTGTTTGGACTGATTCCTAATATTTACTTGAAGTGATTGCCATTTGCCCACTGACACCCAACTAGAGGGACTTCCAGTCACCTAAGGGTAAGGCGTCGTCCTAATTGGCTAACGATCGCACAAGCAAACAATGCCATTTTGTTGTGTGATGAATATTAATATGTTTTCGTATATTAATACTGTGCTCATGCAATAAATTGCCAGCTTTAGTTAGAACACTAAATAGTTTGTGTATTTAATCTCTCACATAGACACAGAATGATGCCTTAGACTGTATACAGACCTGTCACAATTAGCAAAGATGTAAAAATTACAGCACGTAATTAACCTGTGAACTATGCGAGGTCAATCATGCCAAGGGTCCCCCACATCTAAGATTGGGCATTTGAATTAAGCTATTACTTTCTCCCTTTTTTTTTGTGTGTATCAAACCTCAATGCTGAGCGTTGCAACTGATTGATGTACAAAATTATATTATAATTATTTGTAGACTACATAGCATGTTTACAAAAAAATATGGATAATCCTAACATAAAAGTTATCATATCGTCCTAACTAAACTCCCTAAACAACAAACAACAACATTTTACTCTGTTAATTTTCTGTTTTTACGTTCCTGATGTTTCAACTGCTTCACAGAAACCATGGTCACGGGAGGACTGATATGTTTGACGTCCTAGTTTGAACTGGGGGCGTTAAAATCCTTAAAACAAGTTTTATTTCAATGTGTAGTATTCGAGTAAATATAAGAAATCAATATCCCTAAACATATTTTGAATTAGATTGTTTGTTTTTGTTCAGACAAGTATGCATCCCAGTTTGGTGCGGGTTCTTCATACGCATACTTCCATGATGAGGACGAGAGTACGTTCCATCTGGTAGACACTACCAGGATACAGAAGCCGCCATATCAGCGTGGGCGTGCGCGCGGCCAGCGTGGTCGTGGAGCCAGGGGGGCTCGCACTCCCGGAGGAATGACTACGTTGAATAAGGTACATATTTGACGCTAGGGTCATCTCACTTTACCAGGTCGTAGCAGGTGATGGTATTTGTCCTAATGTACTGTGGGAGGGTGCCTGTTGCCGATATTCAAGGCTTCCTCTCGATGCGAGGATAATTCGAGTTATAGTCCAATATTCTGGCCCAGTGCAGGTTCGAGACTTCACTAGTATTGGCACACGTGCAAGATTCTATACTATGTTTGCCTGATTTATTTATTCTATCATGTTAATTAAAACAGTTATTTGACTAATACTCACAGTATTGTTGTAATTTTGTGTGCTCTTTAAATTCTAGCAACGTGATCGCAAGGTTGGCAAGCGGTGGGGCCAGCGTGGCGCACCCATGAAGATCCGCGACGCGTCAGTGACGGTGCGCCCCGCGTGGACCACCATCGAAGACATGGACTTCCCACGCCTTGCTAAACTCTCCTTGCCTGGCATTAAAGACGGTATATACTAAAACTTGTTCCGGACCGATTTGCTTCTATAATCAAACATCTTTGAATCAATATCAAAGATACTGTGGCTACCACAGGGTTGTATATATATATATACACAAAGAAGATGTCCTAACCAACTGTGCACTGTGATTCCCAATTAAGCCCTGACGTCATCACAGTAGGCGTGGCCTCGATCAGGCTATCGATGGTCATCCTTTAAACAGCATGCTCGCATTTGCTTCCCATTTTATTATTGTCTTAGTTTTATTGCTTGAACATAAATGACGCCACAATGTATACGCATCCTATACTACTAGTGTAGAACGCGCACTACAGACAACTGATGGCTTAACCACGTCGAATCTCGACATAGACAATGCATTTAGTTATTGTTATTCGCCATAAGATGGAAAATAGATAAGTGGGCGGGGCCCAACGTACCCCTCCCGCCGCGCATTGTCACCCATCCAACTCCTACACTCCCCCCAAAATCAGAGAAGCTTTAATCGATCTGGTAAACAGAAAGAAGAAAAAATCATTGTAAAGCCATAAAAAACCATTCTGTAACATAAAAATGTTTGTTACCAGGTGAGGACATTGTCTGCTGTGGTACCCTGGAGTACTACGACAAGGCCTACGATCGCGTGAACGTGAAGCATGAGAAAACACTGCAGCGTATAGACCGTATCTTCCATACGGTAATTATTTTATTTTTTAAAACAATAAGACACATATCATGTAACTCGGCAAAGGGTTGGTGAGATTTGTATCCAACGCGCAGCCGGACAAAGGGCATATCACGTAGCACAAATAGATCCAATGCCCACCCAGCAATGATTGTAAAATCAGATTCACCTGGCACCCGAAGATGGCTTCCGCTCCGTCGTAGCAAACCGAGTCGAAGATCGTTCGATTTGGACATGGTGGTATAGCTGGCGGGGCGGCCGCTATGCCCCAACCATTATTGTCAGGATCTTGCATAGATCTTACGTGCTCCGAAAACTCTCATAGCGCGTTGCAGGATTGTATGAAGAATTTTCAATTGTTCTGAATGTCGTCTACAACGCCATCTGTATAGCTTATGGCGCGGTTGAAGAGGTCACTACAGATGTAAAGAGGACGCCTGAGCCCAGAAGTAAAACATAAAACTTCATATATATATCATATGATAATGTAAGATCCTTTTAAGTATGTATTCATTCCAGGTGACCACTACGGACGACCCTGTGATCCGTCGGCTCAGCAAGAACTTGGGCACAGTGTACGCGACCGACGCCATCTTGGCTACCATCATGTGCTGCACTCGCTCCAACTACTCCTGGGATATTGTGATTGAAAAGATCGGTGAGTCGAGAAATCTTTCTAGCATTGTTTTAATTAGTATACTTACAAGTTTTAATCATGGTAGCGTAAACGGAAAGGGTACACTTAATTCCTATAATAAAATGATGTTATAGGTTTAAAATGTTATAATTTTAAACGCGCAATTAAAACAACTTCTTGATAACCAAAGCAAGCAAGTGAAACCACCTGATTTACGAACGTATCCAGTTTGAAGTTACATTGCAGTTCTAAGTTTTAATTAATAATTATTTCTTATTTAAAATCACATTGCGATAGATTTCCATTATAATATCACGCCAAAACCAATTTAAAAATGCTGAAAATCAATGCATATAATAAATGAAAATATTGACGGAAAAGGAGGGTCTAGAATCATGACTTAAATTTATAGTATCAGTTTTCGTAAAGAAGCCAGTTACAACCTGTTTATTTGGCAAACTGTTTTTGCTCTATAATTTTATTTAATTTGTCTCTCGGTCGGAAGCTGTCGTCTGAGTGTAAATTGACCTCTAGGGTTATTATTTCTTATCTGTATCGTATCCATTAGGGGACAAGCTGTTCTTCGATAAACGTGACAACACGGAGTTCGACCTGCTGACCGTGAACGAGACGTCCGTGGAGCCCCCCACCGACGACGGCAACTCGATCAACTCGCCGCGCAACCTCGCGCTCGAGGCCACCTTCATCAACCATAACTTCAGCCAGCAGGTGCAGTCAGCATTATAACTCTTACAGACTTTTTCATACATTATTTCCAATGAATTTCGTAAAACCTTCCTTAGCGCCCAACTAAACGCCATGAAAAAATATGTGCCAATTTACGTTTATCGTCTAACCCTTTTTATAATTGCACTTTTCTTCTGAAAAATGCTTTGTATTTCCATTGTAAATAGATTGAAACTGCTATGAATTTAAAGAAATGTGTATTGAAGATATTTTCGTTAATGGTATTTTTATAGTATATATTGATACTTCATTCAATGATGGAATTTAATTAAATAAGGTACTTATGAAGTACTCCATTTGAGTTAATAAGTGAGCACACACATCTCATACATAGTAAGTTTTAAAAGTCTAAGTATTGAATATTGTTTTGTCAGGTATTGAAGTCTGGAGCGAACGAGGCAAAATACAAGTTCCCGGAGGCCAACCCGTTCGTGTCCGAGGATGAGGGCGAGGTGGCGTCCGTCGGTTATCGCTACCGCAAGTGGAACCTTAACAACGGTGTTGTAAGTAACATATTACATAACATTCCGCGTGTTAATTAAAAACAGATCTAGGATATAGAGGCACAAGGTCTATATTACTTTTCGATTGGCTGATCCTTTCATCGCTATGGTTTATAACTAACCAATCAGGTAAATTTGTTTCAGCTATCAACAAATAAGTGTTTGAAGTCGAGCTGATCTCGCGAAATGCTTTATAAGACCTAGACAAGTGTATCAACTAATAATTGTTTCATCAAAGGTGCTGGTCGCTCGTTGCGAACACGACGCGGTGATGCAAGGGCCCCAGAACGAGACCCAGTTCCTGTCCATCAAGGCGCTTAACGAGTGGGACTCGAAGGTCGCTAACGGCGTGGAGTGGCGTCAGAAACTGGACACCCAGCGCGGCGCGGTGCTGGCCAACGAGCTGAGGAACAACTCTTGCAAGCTGGCCAAGTGGACCGTTCAGGTATGTGATGCGAGACTATTAAGAAGAAGACTAGTTGATTCAGAAATGGTATACCAAGTCTTGAGCCTGCGTTTCTTTGGCGAATTTGTAATCATTATGTAAAATTAGAATTAAGATGTCAATTTAAAAACCATGGGAAATGCATTTACGCATACCGCTCGACCCCGGGGGACCCGAACGGTTACGTGCGATTCCTGGACACGTCCAGACTATTCATTAAAACCCAGCGGTCCGCCTTCACCGCCTTAAGGTGGAAGCGATCAGTCGCATTCCCATACATATTTCAAAATGGTAATACTCGATACACATACAGTTTTTTAGTTGTACAAGCATTGTTATCAATTCTCTATAAATTAAAGAGCTCGCAGTATGAAATATCAGGCAAAATCTTATAGTAATAACATCATAAAACGATATTAAATTTTAGGCTTGTGTGCGTGAATAAAAGCGCCTCTGTCCAAATTAACCCGTAACTAATAAAGCATCCGATTCTTTGTCTTTCAGTATTTACGGCGACAGATGGCAGCAGGAGTTTTTACTTATAATACATAAAGACATAACATTATAATATATAGAGAGATATAAATTTTCTATAAATAAGTATAAAGATTCATAATAAAAAATTAAAATTAAAAATACATATAAATTTCGTTCGTCCATCGAACCTACGAACAATCGCATTTCAACGATAAAGTGAACATAACAGCCACAGATGACAGTTCCTGTAGAAACTTGAACGAGCGTCATTTTTAAATTCTGTATACATTATTTAATAAAAATATGCCGCTTACGCACGTACAAGGTCATAGCAGAGTCGGAGAAACTGATAGGGATGGAGCTATATTATTATTTCATCTAAGCGCGTAGGTACCTTCACAACAAAATCGTTTATTTATTCATCTAGTAGGTACGCTATGTATATTTTTTATTGTAAACTTGACAAATAAATAAAATACGTAATTTATGTTAGTCTATATATTTTAAAATTCTATATAGGTAGGTATTTATTTTTGGACAATAATCATTTCATTACTATCTAGGCATATCTATACCTATCTAGGTAGGAGACATCATTTTGTAATGTACCTACGTTTTTTTCTTGAGCCACTTGCAGTGTGTTATTATCTGTGTGTGCAGATCGTCATGTATCCCTATTTCCTGTAATCCAAGTTTTTAGGATTTGTCTGCACCCAAAACATATTTTTTTCGGGTTATTATTAAAATAACCTACATAAGGCATGTATTTATTTTTTTAAATAATCAATGAATGAATGAATATTTCATGTTTCAATTGGTTGTAAATATCATTGAAACCTATCAAAATATTCGTCGTCTTGACTAGTGGTCTACGTAGCCTAATGTTCTACACGGTTGATGCAAACGTGTACCATAGCAAGTTCAAATCTTGCCGGTGGGCTTGTCTTTTTGAATGATTGATATTGTTTCTGTAAGTGAATATTAGATTTCCAAACACACAGCTCGGCCGTGTTACTCCAGCATGGTGTGGTAGTAATAATATAACGAAAATATATATAGGTAGTATGTACTCCACAAGGCCATAGCTAGATGATGTCGTGTTACGAAATATGTCGCGCGAGTCTTTGTCGATTTATTGATCAATTTATCAAACATTTTTTTAGGCACTGCCGGGTGTGCTAATGATATATATATATATATATGGCCTATATATGGCCTAAAAATATATATATACATATATATATATATATATATATACATATATATATATATATATATATATATGTATATATATATTTTTAGGCCATATATAGGCGATATATATATATATATGGCCTTGCTGGTTGGTACCTTCCTATAGCTAGTCAGTAAGTAAGAAGAAGAGATAGGTACACATATAGGTCGCTATGTAGGTTTTCTCAGATTGATTCAATATTGAATAATTAGTAAAAACCGATGTTACGAAATATGTCGCGCGAGTCGCTGTCGATGTATTCTAAATTTTTTTCTAGTCACAGTTGGCTGTGCTACTGATATATATATATACATACATATATATCCAACCAACTAACCTAACACGATTGGCGATACAAAAAGGGCAAGCCCCGGCACCTAGTATGAACGGGTTTTTCGAAATTATAGGGAAGCCAAATGAATGGGATACCCCTTGAACGTTTGAACAAATCAAGTGCGACATAGCTCGTAATTGAATAAATCTAAGAAAACATACCTATGTGCACCTATTTCTCTTCTTTTTACTTACTGATTTATTATAGAGTAGCTATAAATTGGTACCAACTAGAAACGTACTTAGTTTTAGATATATTGATATTACTTTTTTTTCGTTTCTGAACGCAAAACCTTATACCTCGGATACGAGTACTCGTCTACATAATAAATAGGTGCCTAGGCCGAAAATAACTGGTTTTGATGCACATACATTCTGTACTTAGATATTATGTATGTGCTTACCTACTGTTATATTTTTTAAAATTATTCTCTTTGGATTCTGTTAATCTGAGGTACAGATATTCAATAAATATAAAAGTCGGTAAGCACTTTACAAGTTCTTAGAATGTATAGAATAGTGTTACTTATTTTGTTCTGGGTGTCTACGAAGTTAATTTATTATATCTTGACCAAATTGGCAGCATGTCTATGGTATTCTGATGCCAAATTCAAGAATTATAAAAAAAAATGGACTCACTACTCTGCTGCGACAGATTTCATGTTGTGATCAGTGTTGCCAGAAGGTTACTTATGTAACCTTTTAGGTGATTTTTAACTCCTTCAGGTTACTTCTAGGTTACACGACACAAAAGGTTACATTTAGGTGATTTTTTGGAATTTGCGTGAAGAATGCTTTTTGAAATTCCCTCCAATGGCTTGTATTATTATGTATATTCTGTAGCAGTGGAGCACGTAGAATGTGACACCGTAATAACATATCTACGGTAGGTGGTAGAACTAGAAAAATTACGGTAGGTCTATCGTAATTACGGTATGGTTGGAGACACTAGTTCCCACAATAATGCCGGCTAACCACAATAAGTAGGTATGTTCATGTGTTTGTGCTGCGTGTGTGTGTGTGTGTGTGTGTTATAACAGGTGTTCAGAAGTAGATTTTGTAAATATTAAAATTCAAGATTATTTATGTTATGGAAGAAACTAAAATAAAAATAACTTACAGAATTATGGGTAATATGAACATTACCCATAATTCTAATTGTAAAAGGTTACTTTTCCTACAAAAAGGTTACTTTTTGTACATTTCAGGTTACTTTTCCCAAAGACCTCGCTGGCAACACTGGTTGTGTTTATGTATGTGAAAACTTACTTCAAAATTCAAATAATAATTGTGTGGGATTTGCGATTAGTTTTGTTTTAATTTGTGTTAGTTTGCTATTTGAATTGTAATGGAGATACTGATGGAATGTGACGCTGGTGAAAGTTGGTAACAAATACCTTAGAGCATAACTCGTATTGTAAAGTGGCTACACAACACAAGTTCAATTTCATGATTATCATTTGCTTGTGCTTCGGACAACACAGCCCGATCTCTCTGATTGTACCGGATTGCCATCCCATCGTATTATGAAAGTGAAGAACATCAGCGCATCTAGTGGAATCTATTATATTAGTATAGATTCCAAAGTTGTACAGCAGTGACAGCCTCGTTGGCAGAACGCTCGCCTTGGAACGAGGTGTTCAGGTTCAAACCCTGGCTCCCATCACTGAGATTTCCGGATTTTCATGTGCGAATCTTATTTTCCATAAAAATTATCACTTGCTGTACGATGAAGGCAAACATTGTGAGGAAACCTGCATGTCTGTCAAAAGTCGTGTGAAGTTCACTAAACTGCACTGGGCCTACGGCCTATATGCCCCTCATATTGAGGAGGCGTGTGCCTGTTATAATGGCGATGGGCTCACCCTCTATTACATTGGTACCAAAATACCATCGGTGAAATGTGGGTGCATTGCAGTGTGATGGTGTATGTTGGCCCGTCTCTGGAACGATGATTGAATGATTGAATCTATACATGTCACAGCAGCATTTACCTTATAATAAGTATGGATACAGTAATAATTATTATTGGACTAAACAATTATTTTTTTCTTTTTAGCGGAGGAATGAAGCACAGGAGGTTGCAAGAATCAAGATGACTGTAAATTGTATAGAGTCGATTCTATATCATAATATTAGTATTTGAAACAATGTTATATTTACCTAATTTTAGAATACCAACAACAAACAACATTGTTTCAAAGAAATTTGGAAATGTAGCTGTATCCCTTATTAGGTATAGAACTACATTGCCAAATTTCTTATTCCCTTGTAAATTATAATAAATATTGTTCTTATTGCTTGATCTGGTATATTGTAAAGCGTAATACTTTTACAGTTATCATGCAAACCTTGCTATATTTATAAGATCTATACAATAAACATTATATTTACGAACATGAAAGTATACATTTTTCATTTCTATCTTTTATTTCTGAAACTAATATTGCAAAGCTCGCAAAAGTATTTCTATTATTTTACAACAGATAAATAAGTTTTTTTATGATCGCTCTGCCTGGTGGCATAAAAAGACAACTTTTAGTATGCGAGACTTTTAACAAGTGCTGCGCTCTAGCGGCACAAAAAAGACGTGTATTTGTCTATGTGTGAGTGCCTATTTATACAAGGATTTTAGAAGCCATGGTATCTCATCCATTATAAATGATTTCAGGTTAATGTTTTTTTGGATATTTCAATGCAATGTCGTAGTAGTGCTCGCAATTTGCAACATCAAGTCTCATAGATGCTCGATGTTCGTGTAACTAGTTGCAGAAAAACAGGACCATCTATCGAAAATGTGTGGCAACCGACCCTGAGCATTCACCTTAAAGTTGGAAGCTACAGGATCGCACATGGCATACAACTGTTACGCCCCGGCCGGCCTGGGTTAGACCCCAGGCCGCAGACATCAGGAGGGGTGCCTATTGGGCACAGGCGCCCTTCGTCGAAAGACTTGGGATGGTCAGGTAGTCCCCCGACCCCCTGTCCAAGTCCCCTTCGACGTCCCTCTTTTTACGGCGGGGGAAGAAGATGCTCATAGCGCCTTCTCCTACTACCCCGCCATCCTCTGTGGATTGGGTCAGCTTGGGCGTCTTCCTCCCCTGAACTCTATGCGGCCTCCTTTTGGCGCGATAACTGACTCGCAAAAGGAAGCCATTGCCACTCTGCTCCTTGTATTGACGCGTGGTGTCGCCGTGGTGCGCAGGCGCTGCTGGCCGGCTCGGACCAGATCAAGTTCGGGTACGTGTCGCGCTCGCTGGTGCGCGACAACTCGCGCCACGTGATCCTCGGCACGCAGCAGTTCAAGCCGCACGAGTTCGCCGCGCAGATCAACCTCTCCATGGACAACGCCTGGGGCATCCTGCGGTGCATCATCGACATCTGCATGAAGCAGAAGGACGGTGAGGCACTTCGTCTTCTAAACTTTTTTTATTTTAAAGACTAGCTTTTGTCTGTTGTTCCTTGATATAACCTAGCCTATAGCACTCAGGGGTAATGTAGCTTTCAGAGTCGGTTCAATAGTTCCGTAGATTACCACCTTCAACCAAACTATTCCCCTTAATAATAATATACCATACACAGCACTCGGGTCTTTTTTTATTATTAGGGTTATGTAGCTTTCTATCAGTAATAATAATATCCAGAATCAGTTGAATAGTTCCAGAGATAACCCCTTATAGCCAATCTCAAAAACTTTGCCAAATTACAATATTTACCTATATATATATATATATATACTAATATTATGAAGAGGTACCGCTGAGCATTCCATCGCCCTCATTCGCAAAAATATTTCAAATTATCACCGTCAAATGCTTTTATTATATCTATTCAATGCAACTGCATTCGATTTCACATAGTGCTCCCAAATTCGATCATTCACTTTTATTTCCAGGCAAGTACCTGATCATGAAGGACCCCAACAAGCCGCTGATCCGTCTGTACGACATCCCGGACAACACGTTCGAGTCGGACGCGTCGGAGGAGAGCGGGGACGAGCCCGCCGATACCCCATTTGCCCCACTTTACTCGTACGGAAACACCAAGAGGATTTAGACTCACGCCGAACCAGGTTTACAATCATCTATTTGTATTGTAAAGTCGGAATTCTACGTTACATTTATATATCTTCCCGTAGTGTGGCGACTTGGGCCGCCATTATAATAAGTTTCCAATTAATCAGTATGTATTTCATATTTTTATTCAGCCGAATACAATTTTATGGACACATTTTGATTTTTATTTCGTATCTTGTATACAGCTATTTGTTTAAAAAAAACCTTATAGGTAGTAAATCTTAGATTAAAATTAAAATATAAACTAAAGCTTAGATAAGTATACTTGAAAAGACAAGTATACTATTTAAAAAAATACAATTTCAATCTTTGGGTAAAGAATTATGAATAAATAGATGCAAAAAGTAACTATTTCATGAAACATTTGTTTCATTAATTTTATTTTTACTCGACACTTCTAAGATTTCAGTATTCAACGCTGTTTTCTCCTCCACTCCATCAGTATTTATCTCTTGCTTATCCTGAACACTATCAAGAACCTGTTCCAGAGTTTTACCCTTCGTTTCCGGCACGAAAAAGTATATAAATATCAATCCAACATACCCAACTAATGCGAAGGACCAGAATACTGTGTAGTGGCCGAATGTGTCTTTAACACCTTGATAACACTTTGTCACGAAGAATCCAAGGATACAAGCCAACATGGTCGCCGCGCTGGAAGCGACTGCTTTAACATTAACTGGAAACAACTCCGCCTGCATCACGTAAGGCAAATTGCCCACACCAAACGCGTAGAGTATATTAAAACCTAACAATCCAACTAATGGTAGCCAGGATAACGTTTTCAATGTTTCCACGTCGACTTTAATCGTGTCTTGCAGCAAGAAGAACAGGCCTATTAGTGTCATAGCTATTGAGACACCGAGGCACGATAGTAGCAAGAGTATTCGTCGCCCGAACCATCGCGTTAGGAATGTGGCACATATACCTGTAAATGAAAATGTTATCAGTGTAAAGCTATAAATTGATGTTCTTAAGACCCGCACTTATAGCTATAAATTGATGTTCTTATGACACTTACATTGTGTATAATTTACCTTACTATTTTTGTTGCTATCGCAGTCATAATGAAAATGGCAAAAAAATATTTCTAGTAACCAAAGGGGGCATAATTAGTTTTTGTTTAGGGTAAGGTAATCAATAAATTAAAGCTGTATTTAAAAAAAACAAGATGCTTTCTTTAGTTTGTCGTATGTCATTACTTTACGGAGCTGATCCTTATTAGCGATATTATTGGATTGTGCAATAATAGTGTTGTTATTTTTCAAAAAATAATAATCCAAAAATTTAATGACGCCGTTTTAGTTTTCATCAAAATCGGTCTCGAGAGTCCTTTAAGCATTTTTCGATATCTACAGTTTCGGATTTGGCCACCCATGCCCACTTAAAAAAATCAAATGTATTACATACTGAGTTCGCACTCATCCATTGTATGTTAACCATAATACAAGCGTCGCTTACTATGGGACTGTAAAGTTGGTTTGTTTGTCTGGCAACATTATTATAAAAAACAAATATTACACATTTTAGTGTGAACTGTCAGATCACTACAGCCGAATTAATTATTTATTTTAAGGGGACGCCATTTTCATATCACGTCCCATCCATTATTTTATTTATAATGTGTATTTATTGAATGATTTATTGCTATTAACTACTTGACATTGGCAAAATACCCGCTAAGTTGTGGGTGAGGCCATATTCATATCCATTTTATTGAATCTCATCTCATTTCGTAAAGAAAGAAGAAGATTTATTTTAACTAATTATAACTCTTACCGGCTCCTAATTGCACGAATCCGTACACAATACTAGCGATTGGGCCAGATATAAAACCACTTTGTCTAAATATCACTTCTAAATACGACTGTATCACCAATATTCCGGTCATGTATTGAAGGAGTTTTAGCCCTGAAAATAATTGTCAATGATTTATCAAATAAGCAGTGATAGCCAAGTTGGCAGACGCCTCTGTACTGTCTCAACTCCGGCCCGCACATCTGGTATTTCTGGATTTCATGTGCGAATCTCATTTTCAACCATGATTGTCATTAGGAAAACATCGTGAGGAAACCTGCATGTCTGAGGTAATCCCTCGGTACGACGTGTGAAGTCCACCAACACGCACTGGAATAGCGTGGTGGACTATGGCCTAATTCGCCTCCCATAAACAGAGTCGTGTTAGATACACCATTTATAACTTAGAATGGGTGAGCAGATTTTTATTGTTCTATCTTTAATTTGTCTCTGCCTCTAATAGAAGAGTAACTATTAAAATATGACAGAAAAAAAATGATTTTCTCATCTGAAGCGGTATGAAGTTCGCCGGGACAGCTAGTTATTATATTATAGCCGAATAAATAACTTTAACTTCAGGAAATGTTGCAATATCTGGTTTTTTAGGTGTAGACAGGCTTAGATAAGACTGATAACAGTCAAAACCTTGGTCATCGTCATCCCATCATAAACACATGTAGGTATCAAAAATATAAGCAAATTGTAGCACGAATCTTCATCATAGTATAGTTTGTTTGTTAGTCTACATTAGTGTGTGCATCTCAGATTGCTTCTATTTGCCCAAAACAAGGTTGTGTGAATGATAGTGTACCTACAATAACAGGTAGATGATTATACCATTAGATACTTTGTAAATAGTTGAAGCAATCTTTACATATAGGTACTTAAAAAGGCTATAATTTGGCTAAAACTATTTTCGGATTTTATCGCGTTTATTTTATGTGTTTACGTTCCCGACGTTTCGTCTGCTTTGCAGCAACCATGGTCATGGTAGGACTTATACAATCCGAAAAAAATGTTTTATTTCAACGTCTGGTATTCGCGTAAAAATAAGAAATCGATGTATAAAACAATTGTTATAATTTTTTTGGTACATAGATGTAATCCACCATTTTAGGATTCTGTGTCCGTCTGGCTATCCGTGCAATACGGCAAAACTCCTGGACAGATTATGGTGAAACTGAATAGCACTTGACGTACGAATATAACTTGTATACGACCTTTATATCCTCAGAACCATTCGATATGGTAAACAAAAAAAAAAAGTCAAACTAGCTGCGCCCGGCGGTGTTACCCGCGATAAAAAGTATGAAAAATTAAAACATCTATCCCACGGGAACCATACATTTTACCGGGATAAAAAGTAGCCTATGTGCTATTCCGGACTATAATCTATCTCTGTGCCAAATTTCATCCAGATCCGTTCAGCCGTTCGGGCGTGAAAGAGTAACAAACATCCATCCAAACCTTCACATTTATAATATTAGTATAGATGTAATGTAGGTATTTACCTAAAACTATGTACACTGCCTTCCTATATTTAATGTTAGTGAACAATTCTTTGATCGTCGTCTTATTCTCCATGCTCTCTCGCACGTGCGCTCTTATAACTCTCAATTCTTCGTCAACCCACTGAAATAAAGACTTGTATAAGGTATATAGACAGGCAATTAAATTATATCGATACAATATTAGGTTATGAAGCAGTGTATGCGTGAGCGCAGGTATAGGTCGCATCACAAATAAAATTCGCATACCGAATCATACAATATGGCATGCAGTGGGAGGTCTATTTCAAAAAAAAATGCGCAGAGCCGCCATCTTTCCTCATTTTGTTTGTTGCGACCTGCACGGTGGAGCTTAATGGCCCATTTTAATTTGGCTTTTTTTTATTTTTTTTTATTACATTATAGGCAAGTATTTGATCTCGATCTCACCTGATGGTAAGTGATGATGAGATCTACGATGGAACATACTTGCCTAGGTAGGAAGGCGGCAGTAGATCGGGTAGCTGATCTGACCCGCCATCCATGAATGGCAACACCGAACATCATGCCGGAACACGGCTAGGCCGCTTGGCGACATGGCTTTGTTCAGTGGGTGGTGACTAACCACAGCCGAAGCCTACCACCAGTAGAGTTGTCACCTGGTTGGCACCACCCAGGGTCACGTGTAGGGTATCTCGAGGGTATTTAATTCTCCTACGGACAAAGGTGACTCGACCCCATAAAAGGCTTGCTCAAAGGCTTCAAGTAAGATACAAACATGGGTTTATGATAATTCAAAAACTACACTCCGAGCATTTCGAGGCTCTTACTTAAGCCTTCGTTGGGGACCATAAAATTAGTACGTTCGTCTGTCGATATTATTATTATAGGTAGTCGTGGTGGATTCAAGTGACTTACAAAAGTGAATGTGATGTAAACAAAAAAAAATACCTTCTCATCTTTAGTTCCTTTCAAAGTCATAAACTCTTTCTTAGCCGCTTCCACCCTACCGTCTTTCAGATGATAGTACGGCGACTCTGGTATCCAAATACACAGTAGCACATATATAATCGGCAAACATAGTATTATCACGTTGAGTCCTGTGTACGAGACGAAGGGACCGATGCTGTATATGGTGAGACTACCGAGGTTGTTCATGACCTGTACCGTCATGCCTAATGCCCCTCTGATCTCCTTGTCACTTATTTCTGTTATATATATCATTGTTACCTGAAAATTTACAATCTTCAGCGCTTGATAACCGCTACCTGGGCCCCAAGTATGCTAACACAATTGATTCATAATCGAACATCAACCGCATAGTAACTGTCACTTTTGACAGATATTGTATGGGATATCTGCCAAAAGTGACAGTTACTATACGGTTGATGTTCGATTATGAATCGATTGTGTTAGCATACTTGGGGCCCTGGTGGGATGTTTACTATAAGTTGGTATTAAGGTAAGGTAGCTAAGGAACTTATAGTATACTTATACAAAACATCGTCAAAAAACCTGCATGTCTATGAAAACCTCTCAAGAGTCGTGTGTTGTCCGCGAATCCGCACTGAGCCAGCGTGGTCGACTATGGATTTAACCCCATCGCAGCGCCAGGAGGCCATTGCCCATTCAGTAGGGACATTACAAAGGCTAATGAAAGAAATTGCTGTGTAGCTACATTGGGTATCAAAAACTGTAATGATTATTGCAGATTATCAAAGAAACAGAACAATAACGGCAATAGGTCTTTTTTTTTAATTAATCAGCTCATCATATACCTATTTGGCTAATACGAGTTGATCTTACCACAGCAATGACACCAGTAGCTAATCCCATCAGGAGCCTCGCCACATACATCAGTTCTGGCACCACAGTGAATATGTTGATGCTCTAAAATTATTAATAACATCATGTGAACACAATACTGAACATCTGCGAACGTGCTATCTAACGACAAACAATGGTAGGGTTGTCGGATGATTATTTGGAGTTTAATTAGCTCTAAGTAAGGATACTATTAGTTAAGGTACAATAAGATAGCAATCAGTACATACCCACCTACAAAATTAATTTGTAAATGTGGGAACCATGTGTGTAATTAGTTAGTTCTTTTTTTACCAGCTGATAAAGTCAGCTTACCCGTTCCTACATTGTTCTCACATACCTATAACAATGTACTGCTCAAAAATTTATCTTTTTAAAAAGAGCAACCATGGAGTTTCTTGCCCGTTCTTCTCCATAGGAACGGCATTCCGAACGGGTGGTAAAGTAGTATCTTAGCATTTTGGCGCTGTACTTAATGGTTTACATGAATAAAAAATATTCGGATACAGATTTTAGTAATACGGTTACCCCACGAATGTATATAATTTATTTTTTAATGTAAATAATAGCAGTACAGAAATATTATAGTTGAAAAAATCTAGATGTTTTATTTTTGCTAGCCGGTCCTGGGCACTCGCATGGAATGTAAATATGAGGCCTGATCATGAAAGACGCTGATAAAGAATTTCGTTTCCAGGATCAGGAAAATCTTAAACCTTTTACACATAACAAAAATAAGGTCAAAATAAAGGTGCTTCTTTCGTGAGTGAGGGGGGGGGTAATAGCATCCACTCCCCCTCCCCTCCTGTATGCGCGCCTAGATCTCGAAATGTATTTATAGTGTACTCACAGCTCCTATGATAGCTGGTATGGCAGAGCCGAATATGGTCTTGCGGCGGCCAACGCGCTCGTTTAGTACTTGCCCGCAGTAGCAGCCTAGCAACGCGCCCGCCGAGTGCAGCGACACTACCCATGATGTCTGCGTCTGGTGAAATCGACATTCACAAATATCTTTAGAAAGAACATTTATTTATTATTTTCCCGCTGCCCCCAGGTCTTTGGTCTAATGTAAATCCATATTATAGGCAATAAGGCAATTCCTACAGGCTTCCCGTTATTGCCAAACTTAGACGAAGAAATAATACAATCATAATAATAATATCGCCAAACGAGGTCGTAGTCAGGTAATTTATTGTAGTCTGAAATATTCGCTAATAATTGCCGAAATTTTTAATGTAAATAACATAAAAATTAAGACCAAAAAAAAAGTTATTTGTGCCTCCTATTGTTGGAAATACTTACATTTTAAACTTCAATTTTGAATGACTATAAAACTTGTTAGCGTCGTACCTACTAATTTGAATATATAAAACATTACTTACATCTGTTATTATCACATTTGCTTCGCCATTTTTGAACTTCGGAATCGCTGGTGAAGACCATGCCAGAGTCGCTCCAGTAAACGTAAATGCAAACGCCGCTAAAGGTCAATTAAAAAAAACGTTGTAACTCACAACTTTTAAATTTTCCCGCCACTCAGTACGCAATACTCACCGCATATTCCCGCCAAATACTGCACTTTTCTACTCGATCCTCTGTTCATTATTAGGTTATGATAAATATTTTGGAAATAATAACGATAATTATATTTAAAATAACCCTAGAGTTAATTTATTTTGTATTGTATTCACTCAATTGTTATCGGCATTGTTACCATGTTGTGCGCTTGCGACGAATGACATGCAAGTTTGTGTGTGCGGGTGGATAACAAAAACCTACTATGTGCGCATAGATTATTAAAATACATACCTACAAAAGTATATATTTATAGAAATGTGCCTTATCTACAGTCATGTACAGACAGGCAAGTGATTGTAACCGAGTCGAGACGTCTTAAATATACATACTCACCTACCTACTTGCCATACTGATACTAGTAGATACTAGTTTTTACCATAGTATTGCACTGCAGCACAAAACCCAATGGTAGCGCAATTAAGTATACGCTAGACTTTAACCATAATATATCGAATAGTGGATACATCATTCAAATCGGTCCGGATTTTTTAGCGTGATCCTCGAACAAATATACTTAGGTCGTTAAACAATTGTTTTCGATTTCGACGATGAAACCCATAAAACACTTACACAATGCTCATACTATGAGGTTTTATCATAAATTTCCTTTAAAATGTTTACATTCATTAACCTGTAAACTGTATGGTACTGCTTATCATTTAATCAGTGTTTGATTATCTTTAAACCATAGTAAAAGAATGTCTGTATGGTTCACAGTTCCAGCTGTCTAATATTTTCTATCACATATCCTGAAAATTGCACTAACTTAATATTATTGATCCAAAGGCAAAAACTTAAAACTGTAATTTATTGAACACATTTAATACCTATAGGTAACATTAGCATATGTGCTGTATAAACCAAAATAATACTGAATTATGTAATTAATGAAAACTTTATTCAGCTTGGTGTAAAATCCTCCGGCCTTTGCTCCATAATTTTTTTTATTTGCAATGCGACAATAGGGTTGTCTGTACAGACATCAGAAATGTTGTATGGCGGTAACACGGTGACATTGCCTATTACTATTTTATGTCCTGATTCTGTTACTGGCAGTAAATTATTCTTAAACCAAGCAACCAATTTTGTTTTTTTAGTTAAAATGTCTTCTTCTGAAACAATGGTGACTTGTTTTCTCATTGGTTTAATATCTGTTAATGATGGTACTTCAGTAATGTTGAGTATTCCATGACCAGGAATGAGTGTTGGCTTTAATGTGTCTCCTTCTGATACTAATAATATTAAGCTGAAATAGAAGTGATAATCATTATGATCAATTCTATTGGTACTTTATAAAACAACATTTAGATAAATTGATTAGCTGTGGTTGATCTGTATTATATATAGACCAACTGATCTGGTAGCAATCCTGCTTTCTGTACGTAGGATCCAAGGTGCAAAATCCATACAATACATAGGTAAAATATGTAAAATTAAATTCATGGGGCTTGTTTTGCCAGTTTCAGTTTAAATAAGAATTGTGGATTTCTGGTAAAAAAGTGTAATGATACCTAGATTGCATAAAAGTATAATGTATGATTTTCTATAGAAGCAATATAACACACTAAACGAATTAGTCACCTATGCGTTATAGGATCAAAGGAATGTACAAATCCTACAAACGAACAATTCTTGATAATTTCAACTTTCACATGTTTGTCCACGAGTTTGAACAGCGATTCAGGGTCTTCTTTCAAAGAGCTGTAGTTTCCATTATCAGGTTCTTGCAATACATTCATTTTTAATCGAAAGAATCCAATACTATAGTGTTTGTTTGTAAAGCGATCGCAACTTTGGTTGCTTTTTTTATTCACAATAATAAAAACTCTTTGATTTGTCTATGGTTTCATGCCCTTTTTTTGTTTTTTTTAAACATTGATATCAATAAAGTATTTTGCCAGTTTAATAATATTATCAAGCTTCGCTCCAAGCTCGTAATATATATGCGTGTTACTCACCAAAAACTAAACCAGTGTCTGGACCAATCATGCTACTCGCATGTATGTATTGCACTTCGAGTGACTGAGGAAACGCACGTTATAGAGTAACTTATATATATATAAATGGTATGTGAGCAGATTACAAAGATGTTTGATTTTAAGTGGTACTTAATGTTTTTTTTGTTATTTTTTTAAATAAATAAATAGGCTTTGGCGGGCTATTTAAGAGTGAAGTTGTACACAGTGTTTTATTTTCCATTAAATGTGTTTATTTTACTTTTACCACCCTGTAATTATTATTCGCTCTAGCAACTTTGATGCTTTATTTTCCAGGAATACCCTTCATTTGAATACATAAATTTGTGTTTCAAGAGAAAATAGTCTTTATGTTATAAGTGTTAAATTGGATAATCGTAAATAATATTATCAAAAAGTTTATCTTGCAAATGGGTTTGGCATGCTGAAGTTAGGTACATAGTATATTTGTTCTGACGTCGCTGCTGGTTGGCGAACCGTGGTTTCTTTAAAATTATAATCCCCGCACGTTGCTATTGCGATGGAACCTTGTCACAATAACAGCTGCGTGACGTCACCCACCGCAAAAAAGTAAAGTTAACAAAAAAAAATATAACCATTTTATTCTAGGTATTTATATTATATATTTATGGGTATTTAATTATAAATATATCCTATTAAATTACCTACTAATATTATAAATGTGAAATTCTGCCTTGTCTATTTAAAACTTTTTCATTGAACCTCCCAACCAATTTTAAGGGACAACTAATACAAAATAATTGTCCACTTTAATAATCATTTCACGAGCACGGCTGTTAATTATTTTCTTACTCATTTTAACAGAATTAGTATGATAACAGTAACAAAACTTAACAACAAAAATAGAATAGGATAACGAAAATAAAAAGCTATACAAAATACGTGGTAGAGGTACTCAAAACGCGTAAGCGCTGGCTGACCTTGCGAACGGTACTGGCAATTCGACTACGTCACTAAGATGGCCGCCAATCGCAATATCAACGTGCGGGGCTTTATACTCTTTGTGTAAGCCAGACACGCACAACGAGCAAATTAGTGTTGTGTGTGCATATGTATGCAGTGCAAGTGAGATTGATTGCATCGGAATCATAAGAATTCTAACCTACATTATCTTTTTCTCTGCTCTCGTGTGATCATCTATAAGGTAAGACATATTTAAATAGCCATGTAGCTACCATTGCCGCCCATAATAGATAATATTCCGTGGAATGAAAACAAAGAACGTTCCTATCTGATATTTCGTATGTATCTATTTCTGACGACCATACATTGGAATTCGATCAGGTTACATCCTGTTGATAAGAGCACATAAACCACCATAAACTAGCACCTAAGTAGGTTAGTTTTTAATCAGCTCGAATTTTAATGAATAGATAAAACAAATGAGTTGCCTACCTATTAGTTGGATGCATAGCTTAGGATCACTAACAGAAATACCACAGACCAAATAGGTAGGGATTTGTATAGGTAATGAACCAGCAACATAGTTGGGTTATATTTAGGTAACCTATCAAGAAGCTTTAGGCTTATTGCTATTTCAATTATTTTTGATCAACTATAGCGCTGCGCCGCGCCCCGTGGCATTCCCTTTTCCCAATTTTACTGGAGATGGTCTGAAAGAGAGGTAGCTGAATATTCCCCACATTTTTAAATATGACAAGTTCTTTTTATCATTTTTAACTGACTCCTAAAAATAAAGCGGTTATTAAAGAATGATTACTTGCTTAATAAACTATCGAAATTACATAATAACAGGCGACGCAGGCTAATTAGCTAGGGTAATTTAATACTTTCACAAATGATAATGGCTAAATTATGTTCAATTCCAGGTTAACAATGGCTACAGCAAAAGCTAATAAAAAGTAAGTATACCTACGTCTTCTTACTAAACTGAAATCCGAATATCTACGCCGGTGCAACGATATGTTGTGGCCTTGTGGCACATAATATGTATCCAATTTCGAGCCGATATGTACATATCGGCTCGAAATCGGATCGGCAACAGTTTGGCTAATCGCCCCGCTGTCAATATTCCTAATATGAAAACAAACATGGCTTAAAAAGTATTCACATATCGTATGTTTACATACATTTTGAGCCAAAAAGGTCAAATCACATTAGATGTTACTCGCCACAAACAACTGTCTGCCTCATTTTGGACAAAACTCAATCATAGAAACTCATGTTTACAAGTGCTATGCAATACTGTATTGTACAAAATGTTGCTCAGACGTTCCCATAACGTTCACATTTCACGTAGGGCGGCGGCAGTGGCTGTGGAACTACCGGAATGTCCAGTCTGCATGGAGACGATGACCGCGCCGATCTTCCAGTGCCAGTCGGGACACAGCCTGTGCAACACGTGCACGCAGGTCCTGTGCCCGCCGATCTGCCCCATCTGCCGTCAGCCCATGACGCAGATGAGGAACTGGCAACTAGAAGAAATTGTTGCTAAGGTAGGCATCTAAAAGTACAGGTAAAAATGTTGGCATTCGGTGCGTCGCCCTACGTTTAAGTTGTATTATTACGGGCATTCCCAATCACGTGGGCACATAAACCGAGCAAATTTAATCTGTGGTAAGTATAGGTACCTAATATACAGTTTTAAAGTTTGTATGAATTGTTATATTTTTATAATTCTTGATGTCTTTTGATAGTCCCACTTTAACGTTATCAAATCCAAGAAAATTTGTCAGTTGGAGAGATGAATGATTAGATTACCTACTTACCTTGATGTCGTACTAAATATATTAAAATAAAAGTTGTTACTTTTATTTCCAATTACGGACACAAAAAACCATCAAGATTTTTGAATAATTGCTAGGTATCTAGGTACTTGTAAGATCTCCGATTTGTAGCTGATATAAACTAGGTCACGATTCGTTATTCGCTTGAGTTAGTAGATATGTTACAACAGTAAGAAAAGTTATACTTACCCATCTTATCACCGGTAAATAAAATATATATTATTTATAGACTGAGCTAATCATCGTATACTTACGCTAAACAAATACCTAATTATTTTCTACTAGCTGTTGCCCGCGACTTCATCCGCGTGGTATTTAACAAAGTGAAAGTAAAAATATTTTTTTAAAATAAAAGTAGCCTAAGATACTCCTTGTTACATCAGCTATCTGCCAGTGAAAGTCCCGTCAAAATTGGTCCAGCCATTTCAGAGATTAGCCGGAACATACAGACAGACAGACGGACAGACAGACAGACAGACAACAATTTTAAAAAATGTTGTTTCGGTATAGGTAACGTGTATACATCCAAATGCACTTAGTAAAAAGCGGTTATTTTAATATTACAAACAGACACTCCAATTTTATTTATATGTATAGATTATACCCCAAGTGAATAACCACATTAGGAGATATCTTATCTTCAATAACTGTTAACGGTCATAAGCGTTGGAGTATCTTTCGTCTACAGGGTTTATGTCAATAAAGTAAAAACAATCGTATACCTACCTACGTATAAATATGGGAGTCGCAATGCCTGTTTTGGTCGTGGATCTTTGCCAAAGCTAGAATTTAATTAAAATGTATATTATTTGCAGGCAAAAGTGCCTTGCCCCAACAAATCTTCAGGATGCGTGTACACCATGATGTCCTCGGATTTGGATGAGCATCTCAAGGAATGCATCTTTCGGGCAATGGACTGCCCGCTTGGCGTTGTATTCGGAAAATGTTCATGGAGTGGTGAGTATGAAATCTACGACCTTTCTCTCGAAACCACGGGGCCAGTCTGTACTTGAAACCATACAGGATAAAAATATGAGAAATATATTACTGTAGCTGACATACCATGTAAGGCATACTTACATTAAAACCAGTTATATTAATTATTTTAGTAATTTAATGGTTAGTTCGCGTTGATGCGACAGAACGTTATTTGAAATAAGTACTTCTGTACTCCCTCACTAACTAAGTACTCTAAATTTTTCTTCAAATTTAACGTATCGGGAATTTGCCAAATAATTATGTTACGATGTCTGGTAACTATCGGATAACTTTGTTGTACAAATAATTCCTTGGCTAATCACGAAGTGTACGTGTTAGCCATATTATTATGGAATTTTATCTTGTTGATTCTAACTAGAAAGCGGATAGGTAAAGACCGAAGGTAGCTAAAAGTATACGAACTCCTTCAGATAATATCTAGATCACGGCAACAAAGTTGATATCGTCCGTGTCCATAAACCATTGATAGGATAAAATAACAATGTACTTACGTCTATATAGTTATTTTAGCTGCAATTGTTATACGTGACTTGATAAACTATACCTCCTAATAATATATGGATAGCTACCAAGAAAGAACATAAACACACTTTATTTACAGGTAAATTGAAAGATATGATGGAACATTTCAAGGAGCGCCATTCCGATCATTGCAACGTCAATACTGATGAGGAAGTGGAGCTGGCTAATATTGACATTAAGAACGACGATCGTTACTTCTATTTGATAGCGCAGAGCAAGATGCTCTTCATAATCACGATGAAGATTGATACCCTCCAGAAAATGTCGTACTGGACCATTCAGCACATCGGTAGCAAGAAAGTGGCTCAGCAACATGTCTATGAAATACACCTCAGTAGCAAGCAAGATTCTAGAAGGAAAGCTATTTTCATCGAGCACTGCTTTAACGATGCTATCAAAGCTGATGAGGTGTTCCGTCAGGCCAAGTGTGGCATTTTGCCGCTCGACGCTCTGGCACATTTCATAAAAGACAAACAACTGTCCTTCAGATTCTTCATAAAGAGGATACCGTTTGTACCCAAAAATAAGGATGACAAGAAAAATGGAAAAAATGAGAATAAACCGGGCAATCAAGGACCCAAAGGGCCTGGTCCCAAAGGTCCAGGACCAAAAGGTCCAGGGCCTAAAGGTCCGGGACCCAAAGGACAAGGTCCTAAAGGTCCAAAGGCTAATAAAGCTCAATCTTAAATGCTCTCATATTTTGCTACAACAGATCTCCAAAGAGACGACTTCGCGTCGAACAATATGTTTGACAATTTATGTATAGCACCCGGCCGTAAATATTGCACGTCGACCTTTAGAAAGGGACTAGCGGCTGGAGGCAAGAGTGAAAGAGATGACGCTCTACAAAGCCGTTTTTTTTATCTATTACCGATGTGCAATATTTATGGTCGGATATTGTAAGGACCTAGGATTTCTAGGATGTATGTAGTAACTTGTATCTGGGTTATGGGCATATGCCTTTTTAAATGTCCTATATTGTTGCTGTAATTTAGTACAAGTAAAATTAGGGCTTAAATTTTTACGATTACGAGTATCAAGTTGAACTTTATTAATTTAATATCTTAAGACCCGGATTTTATTAGAATCTATGATGCTACGATATATAAAGCCGATTTGTGGACAAGAAAAGCGTTGAATGCACTCAAACTGGCATGCCCGTAGCAAGGGACTTTAATACACTTCGCGCCAAAATCAGTTTAGGCATAGACTAGCATATATTGTAAATCTATGGTTAAGGGACTTTAAAAATCGAGCACTTACTTTATATGAAACTTCTGAGCTGGTATTATACTGTTCCCAAGTTTGTTATCCTTTATGATAACAAAGGGGTCACGCAAGGCGCATATGGCAAGCAAAGTTCCATGCCTGGGGTACATAAGTTAGAGGTAGGTACGCTGCCCATCTAATTTATCGAGTTCTTTCTTGATATACTAAAGTAAAAGTTAATGACCCTAATTATGACATGTCACTTACGGGCAATATAGACATATTCTTAACGTGTTTCGACCACTGTTCATTGATCTAGGTGGTATATAATAACCATACAATTAAAAGGTTCTATGTATCTCATTTCTAAAATGAAAGTTGTCTTTGTTTTGCGAGAATATCGCCTCTACACTAGAACACGTTTTTCGTTTATCAAATGTACTTGCCTTCTATAACTTTAGGTTCCTATCTACATTGATAAATTACTTACCTATATTATTATTTTTATTAGGTTTTAAGCATATGGGCTCTCTATGTAACTATCTATATAAATCTTATCCATATCCTAAGGTGTATTATTCATAATTAATTTAATATAAGATACTGATTAAAAGGAGCGGTTATAAAATATTGATACTATTGAGACAATTCATATAGCTATGCCAGAATATATACTCGGAATTCAGATTTTATTTTGTAGTCGATGACCGACGTAAAAAAAGTAACCAATGAAACTATCGCTACTTGCGTTACGTACTGTCCTCGTATAAACCGAGCATTATGGATAAAAGTTCAAAGTGTAGTTCAGTTCATTGCGCGAAAAATAAGTTTACCGCAAGGGATAATTGCGTCGGAAAGGTGATCCTGGACAATGAGAGAATGATATTGAACGACCGCATGGTCATCTGTCAGAGTCTGAGCATTGGCATAGCCATTCTGCTTCCTCTCAATAAATCAGGTGAACCCGGTCCCGTGTGGTGGAAATGGAATGTCGTATCAAGACGATCGTCCACTGTGGGTCCTGAAACGCCCGTCCCTATTATCGGCGCTGTTCGCCCCAATCCATTGTAAGCGCTGATCGCCCAAGTCTATTGCGAGTGAAGATCCCCACAGGCCATTGCGGATGCTGTTTCGGGTAATTATCGCGCTAATAAACTACGGGTAATGATCGGCGTCACCCGTCCAATGTGGGTGCCTTGAAGGAATAAAAAGACGATAATCCCTTAGTCTGTTGTTTGTGCTCATTGGCCATAATACTAGGGATTTTATGATTTATTTTTCTCCTATTTGTGGCATATGTAAAATTATTTTATCAAACGTCCAAAACGCCTTGTGCGCAGTACTATGTATAAGACGTTTGTTAGTTACAGAACGTCTATAAATTCGGGAATAAGTTTACATCTAACAGTTACTTTATAAACTAGTTACGGAAACATACAAACATGTAGGAAGGTACAAGGTTTGTTGGAATTTATATTCTTTGGGTTAAAGTTGAGTTTCTCAATTCAGAAACAATCTACGTATATACCATCAAACTGTTATTTTTGTTCCAATATTGAAAGGGTACCTATATGAAATTATAAAATGTGACAATCAAAAAATTGGTCATAATATGGTCACAATTTCTAAGTGTTATACTTTAATCTAATGATCTTAGATGTAAGTCAAAAATAAAATATAAACTGATTTTTTGTTTTTTATTTTTTATAACCTAGGTGTTCATTTCTTAGCCTTGGCTTCACGTGTGGCTTTCCTCTCGGCAGCCCTTTCAATCTGTTTGGCTGTTTTCAGGTTGCCCTTTTTGCAGAACCTCTGGTTCCTCAAGAATTTAGCGTCCATCTGTAAAGAAATTATAGTTAAGTTCATCATGACTCAGACAGGTGTATGGAATTTTGACCAGACAAACAAGTTACTGGAATTTTATTCCAAGGGTTGCAGTGTTTCAGAAATTTACCACAGTACTAGAATGAGCAATATTTTTTTTGTCACACTTGTTAACACCTCTAAATCAACTTTAACTGTACTTAGTTTCTTCAGGTAATTTGTTTATGGATTCCTCACTAATTAGAAGAAAGTACCTACTATACAAGTCTTGGGCGAAATAGTGATTAACAGCATCGTTTACTTAAAAAGGTTTTATAACTTCTTGGGAATTGCTCAGCTTCACCTCATCCTGCCTATATTACTCTGGCGTCAATAGCTTTATCAGAGGCCTGTTCCTGTGTATTATTAATTTTAATACTGGCCAGTGGCTCAATTTTAAGTGCAGATTGCGCGAATACATGTTAGATAAAAAAATTATATCCGTAATTTATAAGTATTCCCTTTATGAAACTACATGGATCGAGATAGAAATACATGTTTGCTCGAGGAGCCACAGGCTAGAATCTAAGTACTTTTTTTGGGTAAACTACTAGCTACTTACGCCAAGGGTAGATTCGTGCCTGACATTCGTAGGCTTCTTGATGCCATTCCTGTGGGCTTTGCGGTCTGTAATACGAAAAAAAAACTCGTTAAGCTCAAACCTCGAGAGCCTATGTTCAAAACAAATTCAAGTATGACAGCAATTGGAATAAACTGAGTATATTCTATATACACTGAAAATAATATGCACCGACACGAATCCTGATTCACCACACAACAGGTATATTTAACAAAATCACTTTTATTTACACACTTACTTTGGTTATGATTTGTGTGGTTCTTTGACTTTGCCATTTTATTGTATCTCCTATTCTGTAATAATAAAATACCAATGTAATTTAGTTATTCACTACACTACAATAGCAATATTGAATTAAAACTTTTGAATCTCTTTAGGATTTATTAGATATTTTTAGAAATATCACCAACACTAACCTAAAACAACAAGACAGAGAAAAAGAAACGAAACTGAAAAAGAGGAGGGACAATATACCTCGCGTTCCGTTCCAGCCCTACTAAAACATTAAGCATTACCTATTTATATACTTTTCCCTCATATGATGTTTACTATCTATCCATCCTGCTCGCTATCAGAATCTACGGATACATGAATAGGCCATAAAGCTTCCGTTTTTCCCATTGATCTACTTTTTTATTTTTATTAACAGGCAATCGAACTTGGTACGGGCCCACTACGGACACAATACGGATACGGACGGTTTCTAATCTCTATTTCGTCTGTGGAATAAACTTGAACGAAGAAAGCATCCTTTTTTCTTAATTTTTAATGAAACTAAATGTGATATAATAGAATGGGTATGAATATTGCGTCTCCCACAACTTAGGGTATTTGCCAATGTAAAGTAATTAATAGCAATAACACATCAAGAAATACACATTGTAATATTTTTTTTTCATTTTGGCCCATTTCTATTTTATATTGAGACTAGGCCCAATGCGATTCATTCAGCCAATGTATGACATTTCACTGACAGACTGGACTCAGGATGAAGGTGGAGGTACCTACAATACATGTCATACACGATTCCATGGAGGTTCAGCTATGTGAAGCATATTTTTTGTCTTGTTTTCACAAGTGAGAAACTAGGTATCCATTGCAAACACAATTCATAATATAATTTTCATGCTATAAGTACGCACTCGTTTAACGTGTACTGTGAAACGTGTCGTGTTGTCTCGTCGATCGTCGTCTCCCGTCCCATCGCTCACTGTCGTGTATTGGAACCAAAAAAAATCAAGTTATTTACACCTAAAAATAAATACCGACTATAATGGTAGTGTTAGAAGGCGAATCTGGAGATGCCAAGCCAGTATCTACCGAAAAAGCAACTAAAGAAGAAAGAGTACCAAAACTTCTGACATTAGAAAGTATCCTTTATATATTTGAATAATGATAAAATTGTCTATACAGCTGTATATCTAAGATATAATTATGTATTCCGTATTGTGCTTTAACTAAGGAGTTTCCATATTTCAGATAAAAAATTAATATATGCTATGGAAAATTGTATTGAATGTCGATAGTTGTTTTACAATAAGTCAGCTGTTGTTATCAAGTGGAATGGTTAGGTACTCTACAAAACGTATTCCTCGGTCACATGTGTAGGTGGGTACTAACATTTGTGAAATGTATCAACACATGCTAGTATTACATAGTTCTAAACATAAAAAAAACTGATAAGTATTTCAATTTATTACATATAATATATATTTTTTTTTTATTCCAGCCCTTTTTTATGTCCCACTGCTGGGCATGGACCTCCCCTCAATGTGAAGGGGGATTAGGCCATAGTCCACCACGCTGGCCCAGTGCGGGTTGGCAGACTTCACACATCTTTCGAGGGGTTCTCTCAGACATGCAGGTTTCCTTATGACGTTTTCCTTCACCGTTTAGCAAGTGATAATCTTGGTTGAAAATGAGATTTGCACGTGAAAAATCCCAGAGGTGCGAGCCGGGGTTTGAACCTGCAATCCTCGTTACCGAGGCAAGCATTCTACCAATTTGGCTATCAATGCTTTCTGTAAATATATAAAAAAAGGACTAGGAATTATATTTATATTGCAAAATAGTACCTTAACATTCTATAAATATGATATGGAATAAAAAAAAATACCAGCAAAATGTGAACAAAAATGTTCCTCAACTAGCATATCAGTATTCCGCATCACCAAGGATGGCCAACAGCAGCACGGGCTCCGGCATGGTGACTACCAACGCTACCGAGGCTACTGCTCTCGTCGGATCAGACGTCTACGGAAAGTACTCAAGATACCACAGGTTTGTGATTTAGATAAAAACTCCAAACCTGTTTATAATGTGTAAGCAAATAGCTCAGCAAGTACTAAATAACAGTGGTCTGAAATAGATTTCCATTTCAAAGTTATCTATTTTTTTTTTTTTTTTTTTTTTTTATTACATTATAGGCAAATATTTGATCTCGATCTCACCTGATGGTAAGTGACGATGAGATCTACGATGGAGCATACTTGCCTAGGTAGGAAGGCGGCAGTAGACGCTTCATTCACTAGGCACATGCAGCGCAACTGATCTGACCCGCCATCCATGAATGGCAACACCGAACATCATGCCGGAAGACGGCTACGCCGCTTGGCGACATGGCTTTGTTCAGTGGGTGGTGACTAGCCATGGCCGAAGCCTACCACCAGTAGAGTTGTCACCTGGTTGGCACCACCCAGGGTCACGTGTAGGGTATCTCGAGGGTACTTAATTCTCCTACGGACGAAGGTGACTCGACCCCACAAACTTTTAACTTTTAACTTAACTTATAACTTTTGCACTGTAATGTAAACCAAGTATTAATTATTATATACAGAATGATTCAGAAAAGGTATACTAAGCCTGTATCTTCGCTTCTCTAGCCCATTTTTATCTTTATGTGAATTTATAAAAAAGGTGGCAGGCCCACTGTGGCATAGGATAGCTAGTGATAGGGTTATGTGGAACATGCTGGAGGAGGCCTTTATATCCATGAGGCATAACTTTATTGTAATAAAAAAACAATAAATTTTAATCAACTTAACATAGTGTTTACAAATGCGCTGATGAAGCCCCGGTTACAGGCCCTTTCTGAATCTTCCCGTATATATTTATATGCTATGAATTCGCCCAGGGTGACCGGCGTCACTACCGTCGTCGCGACGTAACCTCGACCCATCTGACGGGGAGCAACGCTGAGAACCGTCTGCTGTGCGTGCCGTTGCTTCAAGCGGAGCGTGCGTGGGCGCACGCCATGCAGCTGCGCCAGGAGGCGAACACGGAGCCCAGGAAGAAGTTCCATCTGATGTCGCGGTTGAAGAAGGCGAATTCGCACGCTCAACTGCTGTTGCAGCTGTGCGAGGTTAGACTTTTTTTTTGTAGGTCTGGATGTACAAAAAAAAAAGATGCAATAGACAACAATCCAAATAGCGGATTGTTTTGGTACAACTGGGCCCCAAGTCTGCTAACACAATCAATTTATAATCGAACAGTAACCGCATAGTAACTGTCACTTTTGACAAATAACCCATACAGTATATGTCAAAAGTGACAGTTACTATGCGGTTGCCGTTCGATTATGAATCGATTGTGTTAGCAGACTTGGGGCCCTGTTTGATTGAGCACCACAGAAAAACTATTGGACCAGTTTTAAAGGGGGTTACCACATTGGATTACCTATATATACTTAATTCAAAATATGGGTTCATATACATAAAATATTACACTGGTGCTTGAAGTACAGAATAAAACGAATAGTTGTGCGTATAGATCTGAGGACAAAAGCTAGAAAATTACCTCAATCAACTTTAATTTTTTTATTTTTATTTATTGAGATAACTAGCTGTTGCCCGCGACTTCGTCCGCGTGGTATTTAACAAAGACAACCGTTGATAACAGCCTGCTCGCCCATTCTGAGCCCGCGGGACGCATTGCAGGTTGTTGCTATCAAACTTAATCAGGCGCTGCGCTGGAACATTGGTTTTATTTTTTTTCGTGAGATCCTATTTTTTTTTCTAAAATAAAAGTAGCCTAAATTACTCCTTGTTACATCAGCTATCTGCCAGTGAAAGTCCCGTCAAAATCGATCCAGCCATTTCAGAGATTAGCCGGAACAAACAGACAGACAGACAAAAATTGTAAAAAAAAATGTTTCGGTATAGGTAACGTGTACACATCTAAATGCACTTAGTAAAAAGCGGTTATTTTAATATTACAAACAGACACTCCAATTTTATTATATGTATAGACAAACAATCTCGTCACAAGTATGTCAACAGTAATATGTAATACAAGAAGACCTATAGTATCATTAATTAAACATCTCTCTCTCTATGGTCGGTCCCTCATGTCTGAGGATCGCGATCATCGTTGGATAGTCCACACTTGGATCGAACGATTAGCCTCCATCGGTCTCTGTTCATGGCGCTTCTGACCACCGAGCTGAATTTGGTTGAAGATGAGTCCTTTACTTGATCGGTCCATCTGGTTCGGGACCGTCCTCGAGCTCTCTTGCCATCGGTGTTCCCAACTACGATCAGCTTTTCGAGGTTCTCATCTCCTTTCCGTACTACATGGCCGAAGTAAGACAGAATGCGCTGCTGACAAATTGTGGACAGGCGGATTTTTATTCGGAGCTGCGCAAGAATTGATGCATTGGTGCGCTTGGCAGTCCAGGGTATCCGCAACATACGCCTCCAGCACCACATCTCGAATGCATCAATTCTCTGTCTCTCATTACCCATTAAACATGGGTAATTGTGACAAGTGGTGGTACTCGTGCAGCAGAGCGGTGTGTGTGACGCGCGCACGCAGCTGGAGGCGGGCGCGTACGCGGCGTGGCTGCGCGGCGCGCTGCTGCTGGAGCTGCGGCAGTGGCGCGCCGCCGCCGCCAGCCTGCAGCGCGCGCAGCTCGTGCTGGACAAGCTGTGCGCCGCCGTGCCCGACGACGAGCGCCTCGTCTACAGGCAGAAGGTACCTCACTCATACATCATCTCCGCACTAATCACATATTATTTATTTTGTGGATAACGGTGCTGGTTGCGTAATCGCTCCTATTTGTTAATATTATATACATAGTTTATGCTTTATTACGCAATTGTTTGTTATCCTGAAGAAATAAAAAAATAAAATAAAAAAAATTACCTACAACAATTTCCCCAGCGGCACCCCCCCGCGGTACCTCGGTAAACCTACCTATAACATATACAAAGTAGCCTATGTGCTATTCAAGAATATAATCTAACTCTGTGCCAAATTTCATCCAGATCCGTTCAGCCGTTCTAGCGTGATTGAGTAATAAAGATCCATCCATGAGCCCCAGTCTGCTAACACGGTCGATTCATAATCGAACAGCAACTGTATAGTAACTGTCACTTTTGACAGATATTGTATGGGATATATATCAAAAGTGACAGTTACTATGCAGTTGCTATTCGATTGTGAATCGATTGTGTTAGCAGACTTAGGGTCCAGGTAGTTGTCAAAATAAAATAATCTCAACATTGCCATTAGGTGGAAGAGCTGAAGCCGAGTCTGCGTTACTGCGCGTACAATATTGGGGACGAGTCGGCGGCTGGGGACCTCGTCGCCATGCGCGGCCAGGGCCTCATCGAGAACTTGGACTCGCTCATGGCACAGGCCAAGTAAGTTGTACTTTATTCTTTTCAAACATCAATTAATTTCAATAATTCCGAAACTGTCATTTGTAAGTCTGGAGTCAACTTACTGTATATCCCAAATGGACTATAAAAAAGTACTGGATGTTAGCAAGGGTTATAACTAAAGCAAGCGTTATTTATTGAGTGTATGCAATACTAATTAAATTTAATAATGCATCCCACTCACGCTAAGGCAAAAGTCTATACATGTATCTCGCTAATGCAGCTGTCATAATCCCGATGTGTAGTTCAGTCTAGTCTAGTCAAGCAATCAATCCAGCTGATTACTAAGCAAAAGTAATTGCATCTGCTTGTTTTAGGGAGTCTCGCTCCGGCGTAATGCACGAAATAGAATGGCGCGGTCGTCGAGTCACCGTGAAGCCAGAAAAAGTCCGTCTTTTCCTGATCGCTCTCCAAGATTTGGATAAATCCGTCGCCAACGCGGCCACCGCGCAGGCCAAGATCGAAATTCTCGAGAACATCTTAATGGACTGCAAGGACGCCATCTCGGCGATCAAGGATGAGATCAAAAGCGACCCCAAGTTGAAAACGGCTTCCGAGTCCCAGCTGTCCGGTATTAACTACTTGCTGTCGTACCTCATGTACTTGCGTCTGATGCGCACCATCGAGAGGAACAACTTGCTCGTGCAGCAAGCGGAGGAAGCTCGCAGGAACAACGTGCAAATGGACGGCAAGAAGGTCCGCCCTCAGGACTTGACCAGACTCTACGAGATCATCCTGCAGAACTACACCGAGCTGCAGCAGCTGCCCGGCTTCGAGAGCGACGCGTCCTACCAGCGGGAGATCGAGACGCAGACGAAGGCGTACCGCGCCTTCCGGTGCTACTACATCGCTCAGGTCCTCACCGGCCTCCGGCGCTTCAGGGAGGCGCTCGCCATGCTGGAGCGATGCGACAACTACACTTCAGAATCCCTCGCTAGCAAGCTCGACGACACACACCTGATTGAGAAGTTGCAGGTCCTGAAGAAGGACATTGAAAGCTGCAAGTTTGAAGTTCACGCCGACTCCGTCCTGGAAGACGATGACGAGCAGGATGAGGACTTGAAGTATACATCCAGCGGTAAACCGTACAAGGATAAGAAGCCTCTAGTGGACCGTTTAGACGATTACCGAGAGGACACCCAAGTTCTAACGAAGAATCCGAACGTTTACAAGATGCCTCCGACCATGGAGGCCATTCCGTGCAAGCCCCTGTTCTTCGACTTGGCGTGCAATTTCGTGGAGTTCCCGAACTTGGATGACAAGACTGGCGCGGCGGACAGCAAGAAGCAAGGAGCCGGCATCACCGGGCTGGTGAAAGGTTTCCTGGGGTGGGGTAAGAGTGACAAATGAACATTGTTTTTCTTGGTTTTATTTACACCATAATATATTTGTTTTCAAATTGTTCAAAGTATACACAACATCTATAAATTATGTGGTTTCTTATTTTATTGAAGCAGTCATTAGCAAGGGCGGATAGGGGGGGGGGGGGGGGGGGGATGAGTGCGTCTTAGTATTCGCACCCACACGCATTTAAAAACAAACTTACTATTCACACTCACTCTCAATCTACTAATCTTCCATTCAAATTCAATCCATTCCCGCGTCGGCGTCGTACCGAAGCGTAGATTGAGAAGAGAGCCAAGAAGCAGGTAGCACTGATGAGAATAATTAAAAAAAATATGTGAAACTCCCAATCACGGCCCGCAACTAATACAACTAAATAAATATATGTCTGTGAACTTGTGATACCCTGAGCGGGCGGCACCCAAGAGACCAACCCAGCCACCTAAGGTACGTCCTTTTCCTACCGCAGCGATCAAATTTCGGTCCCAGATCTATCTTATGTATAATCACGGCTGTCAGTCTTTAAAAAAAGAGCAACCATGGAGTTTCTTGCCCGTTCTTCTCCATAGAAACGGCATTCTGGATGGGTGGTAAAGTAGTAGAATAGTATTTTGTAACTTTTAACGATTCATAAGTACTGTACTTAATGGTCTACGTGAATAAAATATATTGCGATTCTTCTGAAATACACTTCGACGTCATACATATATCAATGCATCAGATTTATTTTAAATTTCCATCACTTTTGAATAACTCAAAAAGGCGACCAATAAAACTCGGCAGTTATAATTTAGCACAGGGTTTACAATAAAACCAATAACATTTCTATTTAACAAAAAAATATTTTACACAAAAACTGAAAAGTTGTTTTGTTGAAAAGTACAAAAATATAATAAATTTTAAACTTTGAAACAATATATTTTACATTGTATAACATTTACATTTTACAAAATCACATTTTAATCTAATAATAATTGCGATACTGCGTGTTCTTGCGTTCTGCACGGTCAAAGGGATTCCTGACGCAACCAAATGTTGTCCACGCACCAATATCAAGTCTATGTTAATGTGTTATTACATCGAACTACACAACATGTAACAGTCATCTACGCATTATCAATGTAATAAAAAAATAAATACAAGGGAGTAGGGGCCACGATAGCGAAAACTTTAGATAAAGGTCACACTTAATCCCTGTAATAAATTACCTAAAAAAATGTATGCCATTAGTCACGAGTTGCAAATGTTGTATTTTTGAGCGCGCAATGTATCGTAAACTATGCGATCGCAACACCTCTCCGCGCGATACCCGCCGCGTGTAAGTGTCAAGCGCGCTCAGGAGTATCTATCGAATTATAACATACATTGCAGTTTTAGGTCTGAATCTGAGGTTATAATCACGTTGAGTTAGACTTCTGTTATAATATCATGCTAAAGTCCTTTTTCAAAACTGAAATATATGCATAAAATTTCGTGAAACGATCGACGGAAATTTTTTGAATGTTATCAGTTTTCGTTACGTAGCCACTGAAACCCTATATATTAAGGTACAGTAAATTCGAAATATTATAGTATAAAATTCAGCCAACCAATATCTGTCAAATCTCAATCGGCAAGAGTGTGATGCGAAGCTTTCTAAAAAATATTTCTATAAATCGCACATCAACAGAGCTATAAGCACCGTCTACCTGATAAATAAACATTAATCACGTTGCAGTCACAAAAGTGTATAATTCTTAATAAACGGTCACCATTCATCTAGTAGTATGTCATCGAACATAATTACAAATGTCGTTTCGAAATGTATGAACACAACATAACTCGAGCGGCAGTATCACAATTAGTTGCGGAGCGTCTAGCGGGGCGCGAGGGGCGGCCAGTGGGCGGTGTCGTGGGCGGCGCGGTCGGCGGCGGCCAGCAGCTGGCCGCACGTGGCGCACACGGCCAGGCCGGGCGCGTCGCGGCCCACGGCCAGCTCCTGCTGCTTGCCGATGTCGGGCAGCAGCGCCAGCAGCTCCGGGAACACGGCGTCCAGCTGCGCGCCCAGCGCCGCGCGGCAGTGCCGGTAGAACTCGCTCGCGTCGATGATGCTGTCGCGGAACGCTCGCGACGCTACCTTGAAGTCGTCGACGGCGGCCGCGTCGCCCAGCGCCGCCGCGAACTTCTTCACGAGGCTGTGGTTGCGGCGCTCGAAGTTCGGCGGCGGGATGTACGCGTGCACGGGCGCCGGGAACGTCTGCCCCGCCGAGTTGGTGAACGTCATCCCGTCGCACGGCGGCCGCGGCTTGAACCCCGGCGGCACGGCGCCGTTGGGGACCCTCTTCGCCGGCAAACTGTTTACGTTCTTCGGGTTCAGGGGCGGGTAGTCCTTGGAGGCCAGATTGAAGTCACCGTTGCCCCCGTTCCTATTCTTCTCCGGCCTGACGCTCGCGGTGGACGGCGACGACTCGACGGTCCTAATCTTTTTATCGATTTCCACGACGTGATCGTCGGTCGAGTCCTCGAACGCGTACGGATCCCTCGGTTTCCTGTCGTACTTCGTGCCGTTGAAATTGTTGATTTCGGCCACGTTCTCCTTTTTGCTGTTCTGTTTTTTCTTGTCCTTTTTGGTTTGTTTGGTGGTGTCGATCGGGGCGGGCGGCGGGGGGGCCGGTTGCTGGGGCTTCTTGGACTTGGGCTTCGCGTGGTTGACAGGCAGGGTGGGGAAGTCGGCGACGGGGTTGAAGGCTGGCGGGCGCGGCTGGGGCGGCGGGTCGGGGCGGTGCGGCCGCGGCTTGTCCTTGCCCTTGGCCACGGTGATCCACTGCGGCGGCGCGGCGGGCGCGGCCGACGCGGACAGCGCGGGGAACGCCTCGGAACTCATCGACACCTTTTTCTTCTGATGATGAGGTTGACTGTTTTTGAGCGCTTGCATCTCCTGGGTGTTAATTAGGGTGACCTGCAAATCAATTTTGATTTATCATTTCATTATCATCTCACAAGTACTAGGTTACATTTAACTGACGCACACATCCTAGTACTTAACAGCTTCTGATGAAATTGGCATAAAGTTAATTTAACAGTAGAGTAAGCAGCAATTCTTAAGGCAATAGTAACGCCAACGAGAAGGGCATGCCTTCTCGTTGTCACTGTCATATTTATTTATGAAATCTGCTGTAAGAGCGTGATAGAAGATGCTAACATTACCGAAACGCTACGATTAACGACTGTAACCAAAGTACTGTGGCCTCAAAAATATCGATCAGCTGCATTGTGTTGCATTCTAAGCCGAATTCAATGTCACCAGTACTTCTTTTGTTACGAAATGAAATGCGATGAAATAAAATGGATATGAATATAGCCTCACCCGCAACTTAGCGGGTATTTTGCCAGTGTCAAGTAATTAAGGTGGAAGCTCAGGGTCAGGGCGCGAAATTCAAAATGTCAATGAATTTTATTTTTTTACGAAAAATTTGGACATCTTTACGATGTAATTTAGTGTTTTGCGATACTAACATTCTGCATTGGATGTCTCGATGTATTAAGTTTGCTTAAAAAAATACCTAAAGCGATACAACACAATTAAGTTAGTAAAAGTAGCGGTTTTTACAAACCTTATGGTATTGTATCGGATTAGGTTCTTTTTTAAGCTAACTTAATACATCGAGACATCCAATGCAGAAAGCTTATATCGCAAAACACTAAATTACATCGTAAAGATGTCCAAATTTTTCGTAAAACAATAAAAACCATTGACATTTTGAATTTCGCGCCCTGACCCTGAGCTTCCCCCTTAATAGCAATATTAATGAATGAATAGTCGTGTCTGGCACGCCGAGGGAAATATCGTATAACACGGAAGCCCTCGGAGGTCCAGAACGAAGATGATGTTGGTGGGCATGAAGGCGGGTGACCTTGGGCGGCTGCAGGGTGCCGGCGCCGATGCTGGGGTGGTCGTCCCAGGGCGCGGCGCCCAGCGAGGGGAAGTCGTCGTCGGGGGGCGGCGGCCGGCGCTGCTGCGCGGGGATGGAGATGCGGTTGCTGCTCGTCTGCAGCCGGAAGTTGCTCGCGCTGGCCGGCTGGCTGTGCAGCTGGATCGACACGCCGGGCTTAGCTTGATACGAAAAAAATACAAAAACGTAAAAGTATGTTCACTGTATTAAGCAGTTATTATTTGATTTCTTCCATGAGCCGTAGGGTGGAAATTATAGACTTCTTGATATCTATATAATCATAATTTTATGAAATACTCAGAACACTTTTTAGAACAATACTTTTTTTTTTTTACATTATAGGCAAGTATTTGATCTCGATCTCACCTGATGGTAAGTGACGATGAGATCTACGATGGAGCATACTCGCCTAGGTAGGAAGGCGGCAGTAGATAGAGACGCTACATTCACTAGGCACATGCAGCGCAACTGATCTGACCCGCCATCCATGAATGGCAACACCGAACATCATGCCGGAACACGGCTAGGCCGTTTGGTGACATGGCTTTGTTCAGTGGGTGGTGACTAACCACGGCCGAAGCCTACCACCAGTAAAATACGATGTCAAGGAGGCGCCATAGAGAAGAGATAATAACCATAGAGAACAGTATATAGAGCATTTTTCATAGATTATTGTCCATAGTTAAAGAAATGGTGTTTAAGCAGTACTCACAGGTCCTGAGTACGGCGGCGGCGGCGACGGGCGGGCGGGACGGGCCGGCGCCGCCCTCCAGCGCCGGGAAGTTCTTGTCGTTGCGCGTCAGCCCCTGCACACCTGCCGCCGTTTGTAATATTACCATCAAATACATACAGCACACGCACAGGTTACCTTGGTAGGAGGGGGTAAGGTTACCTTGGTAGGGGGTAAGGTTATCTTGGTAGGGGGGGGTAAGGTTACCTTGGTAGGGGGGGGGGGGTAAGGTTACCTTGGTGCAGGGGGGGTGAGGTTATCTTGGTAGGGGGGTAAGGTTATCTTGGTAGGGGGGGGGGGGGGGGAAGGTTACCTTGGTAGGCGCGCGCGGGCGCCAGCACGAGGCCGTGCGGCGCGGGCTGCGCGGAGAGGCGCGGGAAGTGCGCGTCGCTGCGCGTGTCGATGGCGGGCGGCGGCGGCGCCGGCGCCGGGCTGGCCGCGCGCTCGCTCCGCTCCCCGCGCTCGCCGCGCTCTCCGCGCTCGCGGTCTCTGCGCAACCACACACCCACATCACTACAGGGCCCTAAGTCTACGAACACAATCGATTCATAATCGAACAGCAACCGCATAGTAACTGTCACTTTTGACAGACCCCATGGGATCTCTCAAAAGTGACAGTTACTATGTGACTACTACTACGGGACTTTTTGGCGGGAAACTGAAAAGTCATGGCGTCAGTTATGTTTTAATTTCTAAAACTAGTGTTCCTGCGAGTGATATAAGTGGAATATTAAACATTATAGGTTCGGTAAAGTGCACAAGTGTAGGTAATTGAAACAGAGTGACGAAATTTGGCTTTTCAGTTTCTCACAAAAAATCCATGAAAAATCTTTTAGTAAAGTAACCATCACTTTACTGATTGAGGGATGGGGGGTATTTTACTTGGGCTTAACCTTTGGGCTTGTGCATATGCTCAAAAACAGAAATAATTTATATTACTTGACACTGGCAGAATACCTATGGTGATGCCAAATAAAAAAAATAAAAAAAACTACTACTACTACTACTGTGTGTGTGTGTGTGTGTACTATGTGTAAGGGTACCTTGGCGTCCTCTGAGCGACAGGATGAGGCGTGATATTAAACTGCAGTTCGAGCGTCCTCGCTTGCCGCGAAGCGCCGCGCGTCATTCCGCGACCGTGGATGGTCGCCTTGTGACCTAGAATGTAAGCCGAGCGAAATAAAGACAGAATTCCATCTAATGTCCGTGCCACACTTGCGCCTGCGCCGGTAATCGACATAAATTACTAACATTTTAATGTCAATAAACGGCATTAGGCGCAGGTGTAGCGGGAGCGCTAAAAAACATAAATACCAACTATCTATAAAAATAAAATGCTTTTCGGTTGTCGTCAGCGGCCGTCAATAGTTGTAAGATAATGAATTAAAAAAAAACACAAGCCCGCTGAGTTTCTCGCCGGATCTTCAACCGAGCTCGCGTTCCGATCCGGTTGTAGAGTTAAGAAAAAAAAAACGTATTGACAATTTGTAAGTGCCCCCGTAGGCCTATACGAAATAAACGATTTGACTTTGACTTTGACATTGAAAACCGGCGGGACCGATTCGACTATTAAGACTAAATGAAAAAAAAATAAGGTAGTCACCTTTGAGATCGATTTCGCTTCGGAACACCGCGGTGAGGTGTTGGCCGGCGCACTCGCCCTCCTCGCACAGGTAGTGGTCGGTGCGGAAGTGGTGCGCGAGCGCGGCGTGCGACGCGTAGTACAGGTTGCGGCCGTCCGCGTCGCACAGGTGGCAGTACAGGTGCTCCTTGCGCAGGTGCCGGTACAGCTCGTCCGCGTCCATGAACCGCTCCTCGCAGAACTCGCACAGCGGATGCCCCCTACCAGTGGCAAGGACCAGGTACAAATGTATATTTATAGTGGGAGCCATGACGCCTTATAATGGGCGCCGGTACGCCTTATAGTGGGAGCCGCGACGCCAAATAGTGGGCGCCAGTACGCCTTATAGTGGGAGCCATGACGCCTTATAATGGGCGCCGAGACGCCTTATATTGGGCGCCGAGACGTCTTATAGTGGGAGCCGTGACGCCTTATATTGGGCGCCGAGACGCCTAATATTCGGCGCCGAGACGCCTTATAAAGGGCGCCGCGACGCCTGATAGAGCGACGCGACGTTATATATTGGGCGTCTTGCCGCTTTTTATTGGGCGCAGCGTCGCCTTACATTGGGCGCCCGCAACGTCTGATAGTGAGTGGAATAACGCCTTATATTGGGCATCGCGCCGCCCGCTATGATGTCACGAGTGATGATAGTTTTAGGTATATATTACGTAAATAACACCATGATCTGTTATAAATGTAAAAATATTCGCGCTCCCTCTATCATTTACGTGAGCATTGGTAATTATTTAAATAATTTTACCATCGTAAACGATGACTATTTAAAATTAGTTTGAAGTAATTTCTCATATGGCCCACAGGCTGACGATCAAATGAAATTATGACACACTTGAACAAATGGTTTGTTGGACCGCCTTATTATGCATAATATTAAAAAATAAAATAAAACATACCTATGGGATGTATCGTCGAGATCTCCTTTCCGTCGATGGTGAGCTAGTTCTTGTCGTGTGTAGCACTTTCGCTCGCTGGTGAAAATCTAAACATTATCAGTATTGTTACATGTATTTATTAAAAATCTGTATGCGAGTGAAATGCGAAGTTGCACCTCAATCACAATGTTTAAAATGTAAGTTCCAAAACAAGAATCAACTTGTTTTTGGAACAATTGATGTCACGCTTTCACAGGCGCCGGTGTTTAAACAACCTGCTCATGCACATTTCATGGGGGTGGGTCAAGGGTGGGGATCCCATTTCAAAGGTTACTCCGGGATTCTCGAAGGTCTATGTGATCGATATCACGTGTACTTATAGTTATTAATAAAAATATAATACTGGCCCTTCTTAATTTCCCACTGTTGTGCACGGGCCTCCCTTCATTGCGAGGGGGAATAAGGCATAGCCCGCCACCCTGGCCAAGTGTGAACTTCAAAGGTCTTTCTACGAGTTCTCGCAGACATGCAGGTTTCCTCACGATGTTTTGCATTCACTGTTCACCACATGATAATCATGGTTGAAACTAATATTCGCGCATGAAATCCAAAAATCGCAGATATGCGAGCGAGGGTTCGAACCTGCGATCGTCGTTATCGATGCAAGCGTTCTACCAATTGACCTATCACTGCTCGTTACTATTTTTATATTAGTTATTAATAATACTTTATTTTAGCGCTACTTGTTTATGACGTAACTGTGGTGATTACATTAATTGCTGAATGTAATCTTACTCTGATAACAATTATTCTTCTCGCTAATTAACAGTTAATTATATTTATATTATCAACAGGCTGGTTATACTATACGGGGCGGCCCCTTAACCACTGGGCTGTTGCCGGTTGTGAATTATTTTTAAGTTTTCTGTGATGAAATAACAAATGAGTAATTTTGTTTTGCATGAATTCATTTTATTATTTTCGCATTTATAATTGAGTTTATTGAATTAACCTTTTCAAATAATTATGCAAGAAGTTTAGGCCTCAATACTGTCCTGCTTTTCTAGTAATGTATGGCAATCCTAATAATCCTACTAATACAGAATGATTTAGAAAGTGTATACTAAATTTTGAACCCATGCTTCTTCGGTGCATTTGTAATCATTATTTGAATTCAGAATTTCAATGGCAATAAAAAAACATGATTTATTTTTATTGACATATTGAAGTTCTGATTGTAAATGCGCTAAAGAAAGGTTAAAAGTAAGGTTAAAATACCCATTTTGAATCACCCTGTAAGTGGTGTGTGAAATAAATTGACACAGCCATTCTCGATTACTGGGTGAAAATTATCCAATCCAATGGGAAGATCTAGAATGTCACTCGACTACTGTCATTGGTTCAATGAAATGACATACCAACACAAATGCTCTACAGCAGTATCCTTTACATCTATGAAGATTTGAAGCAATGAAGCTTTTTTATCATAAACATTTATAAACATTTTTATTAAGGATCTGTACAAATTGTACCCATCATTTCATACATACCTTCAAGTGCTTAACACAGAGATCACAGAAATGTCTCTCGTGAACTTTCCTCATGTGGTCACTGAGCATTGAGAACGCACGGAATGGTGGCATCTTTTCACAGAGCTTGCACCGGTTCTCTAGCAGTAGTTCGTAAGCCTGCTTGATTACTTCACTAGAGAACCCGATTTTGTACTGTCTCTCAAAGAGTCTATCGGTAAAAACCTTGTTACGTAGCTCCTTGTATGTTTGGACGGTATCTGTGAATACCACCTGCAAACATATAAAAATTTTGATGGAGGTGATTTTCTTATATGCAAGTATTTAAAAAAAAAATTGTATAAAGAGATACAAATGTTGGGTATACTGATTAAAAAACATCACCAGGCTGATCAGTTAGTTATTAGTTCCAAGTTAAACAGTTTACAGTATTTGTCCCAACAACTGGGGATAATCCCAGTAACAAACAGACTGAAGAAAATCATACAACTCTGGAAGTATCTCCATTTCACCATCATTATCATCGCCCTATCCAAACTGAACCAGTCATTTGATTAGATAAGATGATGTCATGGGGCTAGAAATGTATTATATTATACATTTCTGGCATGCATGTAATTTGTATACTTCATAAAAGGAAGCTGAAATAGATACTTTCCCGTACAAACAAGTTATAACAACATTTTGATGTAATGAATAGCTCAATGAAAATTACTTATGTTCTATATGTCATTGTAAACAATAAATGCAGGTGGTATGCCTTATTTGATAAAGTGATTAAAAAAATATATTATACTGGTGGAGGTGGCATTATTGATATAGTGTCAACTGGAACAATCATATGTTTACCCCAGCATTGCATGTTTTTTGTAGCCTATAATTTTGATGATAAATATTTAAAAAAGGGAGTATACACATAGGTACCCCATAATACACAATGTTGCACAATAATAGCATTTGTATCTAAGGATGGATGTTTGAACCATTATTATAATTTGATAGAGAAATGTAACTTACCCTTGACAGGTCCTGACGACATATAGGACACTCATTTTGCAGGCACAGCACCCGCATTCGAGTGGAACACTCAAAACATACGGGATGGTCGCATTCGCCAATCGAATAGTATAAAACGTTTTTGAAACACACAACGCAAGTATTCTCGTTTGCCTGCGAGTCACCCATGGTTACGAACTGAGTTCTGGAAAATAATATAGTATTATGATTTGATTATAGTTCGTGGCGATTATTGTTATAATTTCGGAAATAAATTATACTTGCACCTACGTAAGATTAAGCGAGAAAAGGAAGGACAAACCACGAAAATTTCGTGTGCTGCTGAATGACAGCTGGCTGGCTGGATATGAAGCACAGACTAATAAGTGATATGAAGTATGAAGTTGCCATCGAGTTGCCATTTTTTTTTAAATCTTGAAAAGACAGATCTACACGATATATAATTTGTGGAAAACCGTAAATCTCATGCAACTAAGACTTATTATTCATCTGTGCCGTGTAATAGAGTGATGGAATGAAGTTAAATGTTTACATATGCTTTCTTCTTTTATTACGAAATGTAATGCGATGAAGTTAAAGTATAAATATGGCCTCAACCACAAATTTTTCGGTATTTTTCCAATATCAAATAAAAAACGGATATTGACATGAAACGATAATTTAGTTTTTTGGTCATGTTTATGGCGTTTTTGACAACAAACACTACAACACTACGCAATGACGTATTTATAAAAGCTCTATGGTAGCAAGAACGATCGGAACGGCGGAATCGGTCCGTTGCATTTGAATTGAGTATTTGAAGTTTTGATTTGAATTGAGATTAATTTTTCAATTTGAAATGTTTTGTCTTAAAATTTCTTGATTATATGAGTGTATGATTTTTACTATTACTTATTGGTGAATTGTTCTTTGTCTTCGGGAACTCCATTATACACAAGTATGTAAGTTTAATTTAGATTGTATTGGAGCATAACAAATTGAACAAATAACGAATTTGTAGAGACGTTATAACTAAACCTCTAAAGAAAATTATGTTCTGGAAAAGAGCTCAACCCATTATTACTACCGAATGCAAGAACCCGTGCTCAAAGACTACCCATGCCAAACTACTTTAACACCACTCTTACAATTTTGTGTTGTTGTTTTAGATAATTTAGATGAAGAATGAAGATTATCAGCTCATTGTGTGATTGAAAGTATATATGAATAATGTATTTCCAAGTGAGTATAATTATTGGTCATTATTTGAGCACTTAAGTCCCTAAGGATAAACAGCAACCGAAAATGTTTTCAAGTACATTATTTACAAATATTGCATTATCGTACTGATTTTTTTTATACCACAATTAAACATAGCCTATGACCTATAGACACTCAAACATAGTGTAGCTTACTATGAGAGGAAGAATTTACAAAACTAGATCTGTAGATCTGGAGATGATCACCTATAAAAACAGAACCTTAGAAACTTACCTTTTTATTCTTTTTAGTATAGGTTATTGTATTGTAATAGAATAATTACCATATTTACACATAATAAACAAAAAAAACCTCTATAGTGAATTATGACAAGAATGAAGTTCCCAGAAACACTTTCTATTGTATATATCTTTTTGTCAATATTAAGTGAGTCTACTAAATATTGCAGGAATCTCTATAATTCTTAGGCTTATAGAAACAGGGTTCATTATAAAAAACTTTTTTTTTAAGATTGAAAATACTCCAGAACACATACGAAGGGCTCGAAGGACAAAGCATGTGCCCAAGGAGTCACCAAAAGAGGACTGCCCACGGCTCATCTTGGCACCATTCTCTAGACCCCCACAAGTTGTTTTTGATAATGTCCTGATTGGTTCATGCTGTGAAAGAACTCTAGAAGTTTTCAATCCATTGAAGGAAATTCAACAGGTAATTATTTCATTAGTTAGTGCTCTCTGGTTACTTAAGTTTAATAAAGTCAACAAACAATTTGTGTAAATTACTGTGACTTATTTACTATCAGAAGATGCAATCATTCTGAAATATAGGTTTAACTGAGGTAACTACCATGCAAACATTTTTAAAGAAATTGTAGTCTTATTGTAGTGGTTTAGGATATGTTTTGATTCAGAATTTTCACCATAATAAAGCTAAATTTAGATCATTGTGCAGCATGCTTTATAAAACATTACATGTTCACAATGTATCATCAAGCAGTGATAGCCAAGTTGGTAGAACACTTGCCTCGGTAACGAGGATTGCAGGTTCAAACCCCGGCTCACACCTCTGGGATTTTTCATGTGCTAATCTCATTTTCAACCAAGATTATCACTTGCTAAATGGTGAAGGAAAACATCCTGAGGAAACCTGCATGTCTGAGAGAACCCCTCGAAAGATGTGTGAAGTCTGCCAACCCGCACTAGGCCAGCGTGGTGGACTATGGCCTAAACCCCCCTCGCATTGAGGGGAGGCCCGTGCCCAGCAGTGGGACATAAAAAAGGGCTGGAATTATTATAATTATTATATGTATCATCGCATAGCATGAATATAACATAAGAATCAAATATCTACTATATAAAAATAAGTCGGGTTTTCCTTCCTGACGCTATAACTCCAGAACGCACGAACCGATTTCCACGGTTTTGCATTCGTTGGAAAGGTCTCGGGCTCCGTGAGGTTTATAGCAAAGAAAATTCATTCATCTGGTGGCGAAACGGAGTTTGCCAGGTTTGCTAGTGAGATATAAAAACTAAATAAATGATGCTATAAATTTAACTTTGGCATATTGCAGATAACACTTGGTAAAGCACCTCCACCTGGCCTCGTTATCCAGTTGCCCGGAGAATGGATGGAGATTGAACCTGAGTCTTGTTACATGGTGACACTGTCGTGGACTCCAACTCAGCCGACGGCTATGAGAGAGACTATACGATTTACGAATGAAAATAGAGGCAGATATGATGTGATTGTAGTGCTCAAGTCTGCAATGGTGAGTACTCTATATTTCTCCCTCTTCAACTGAATCATGTATAAGAGAAACTTGGTATGATATGTTGCGATGCCTTCCACTGCTGAAAGTATCGAAACCGAGGCCTCTCATGACCTTGGGCTTGTTGTAGCTGCTACTTCAAAGGTACACGCTGTGTACACTGTACATTTGTCATACATAATTTAGTGAATCGGTACTGGCTGAAGGCATACAACAGAAGTTGAGCCTCAGCAAACTACATTTTCAATAGGTTTCTTTCTCTCTCTCTTTCAGAACATCAAGGGGAAAGGTGTTCAGCCTAAGAGTTTCAAGATATCCCCAGGTAAAATAAAGAAAAAGGTAGGAAAAAAATCTCCAGTAGCTATTTACAAGAAACAATCTGAGATCATATACAACACTACTCAAATAAAAAAGACCATCAATGTTATTCAGACCCAACAAAAATTATCACATGCGTTTGACAAGGAGAATATGACTATGGATGACTGTTCTATTTACTCGCGTCCAGAAAAATGCCCTTTTGATTCACCCAACAGTGTTGACTTTAACTTTGACACTTCTGAAATTTTCTCAAATATGAGAAAACCAGAAATACTGCAAAATACTTATGACAAGTCCTATACTAGTAACAGCAGATCGAATGTACCACAAAACATTCTGAAACCGTCTAACAAACAACACAATGTTTCGGCTACAGAGCTCTTTGACAATCTTACATTCACGCCTCTAAAAGCAGCGCCTGCTAAAACTGATAAATTGAATAAAGGACCTCAAATCATCCTCAGCCTGAACTCTGAAAGTGACTTTGATGATAGTTTAGACATGAAGAACTCAAATAAAGAGAACCAAACACACTCCATAATCAGTATAACGTCTTCCCAGCCACCAAATAGATGGTTGACTGTAAACCATACCACGCAAATTGATAGTCACGTCGAAACGCCTGATATTCAAAAGAAAAAGCATCCAAACACTTCGTCACCTAAAGAATTGAACAGTCCTAATTTCTCTATCAACACAGAATTTTCGCGTATCAGTGATTTATCATTTTTTCCGCAACGATTTTCTACTGAAAGGAAAGGTTTTCCTAAATTGAACAACGATACGCATGAAATACTCGATGATCCTATAAAACTAAGCTCTGATACGTACACAAAAGAGTCTCCCAATACACCAATTGAACCAAACTTTATTCAGATGCATGAAATGCGACCACCTCACTTCTTTCTTAAGGATCAGCCTAAAATGTGCAGGCAAGCTCTTTTTAGGGAATACCAACAGCGGGAAGCTTATGACAAGAATTCTTGGAATTCGAATTCTTACGAACATAACGTCTGGCAGAACGAGTTGCGCGCCGATGTACGATCTCCGCCCCGGTCCATAACTCCACCCTTACAATCGATCCCTGAAGAAAGTGCCCAGTTATGCGACACCAGAGTACTGGATCGAACTGACAATCAAACATCCACATTTACGATCAATCGTACCTTTGATAAGACCAATGTGTCCACTTACAGGCAATCGTGGTCTAAAAAAGCCATTCGGGCGGAACCAGATCTATGGAAAATACCTATATCTCACGTCAAAAAGTCCATCAAAAGTAGGAGATCAATAAAAAGTAAAGATTCTATAAGCAGCAAATTATCCAATACGACTTTCGAAGGAAACAAAAGCATCAATCAAAATATAACTGTGAATCAAATCGGAAATGTTTATTCACAATCATTCACTGTTGATCCATTTCTGTCTTCTACGTACTTCTATGACGAAGAAGCCGTGAGTCAATTTGAAAGTGAGTTCAAAAGGTGGCTGAATTGCATATTGACCCCGCCCGCGGATCTTGACAGTAATGTAGAGCATAAAGTGGATGTCGGTAAAGCGTGGATTGAAAACCGAAATAAAGAAATACCGGCTGCACCTACAAAGGAGCAAGTCTCTAGTGTATACCACAACAGTCATCGATTAGAGAGTCTCCGGAGATCGGCGAGAGCGTTACTTATGAGCCCCGAAATAGCTCAAGTCTTCCAAAAACTTAATGCACAAATTGAAAAGAAGCTGATAGCAATAAGAACGGATCGTAATCTTCATTTGGATGTTGGGCTACAAAAAGCTATTATGGAGATATTATTGTCATACAATCCGCTATGGCTTCGCATCGGCCTGGAAGCGATATACGGCCTCGTCTTACCATTGAAATCAAACAGTGATATTGAAGGATTAACAACATTCATTATTCATCGCATGTTCAAGAATCCATTTCTCAAAAATAAGCATTCCAAATCGAGTGCGCCGAACATGTTGTTGCCTGCTTATATGGATGCAATTAAAAGGTTCACTTTGAAAAAGTTCTTCATGCTTGTTTTCTTTCTGGATCAAGCGAAACAGCGGAAACTTATATCGCATGACCCGTGTTTATTCTGTAGAAACGCGGTTTGCAAGGAGAGTAGGGAAGTCATAATAAGATTCACGAGAGAATTGATAGCTGGGATTGGCGATATCACGAAACATCTCAGACCGCTCGGATACGTCGTGAGCCACAAACAATCTTATCTGGATGAATACAAATACGCTGTTCACAATATTGCAGCTGACATAAGAGACGGCGTTAGGTTGACCAAAGTTATGGAGATCATTCTGATGAAAGATGGATTGTTAAATCAGTTACGAACACCTCCCATATCTCGACTGCAAAAAATTCACAACGTCCAAGTCGCTTTGACCGCATTAAAAGATGCGAACTTTGCGATCGTTGGTGAAATCACATCTTCCGATATAGCCGATGGTCACAGAGAGAAGACACTGTCTCTGTTATGGCAAATTATTCACGAGTTCCGCGCTCCGTTGTTCGAAAAAGCCGCTAACGTAATACAGACATGGTGGAAGAAGAAATACGAGGTGATTGTAGAGAAGAGAAGAGAAGCTGAAAGGGTTCTGCAGAAGAAAAATGACGCAGCAAGCGTTATTCAGACGTGGTGGCGTCGCATCCAATACAACCGTTATGTAGAGATAAAGATGCAACAAATAACGACAGCTACGATCGTAATACAGAAGTATTGTCGCATGTGGCTGAGTCGTACGCGCTTAGTGAAATCCAAGAGGAGCGTTCTGAAAATCGAAGAGTGGTATAGATCCGTCAGAATGATGAGGACAGCCAAGGTGACTTTAGAGAGGTTGCGATTAAAAAAAGAGGTATTAAAACATAATGCAGCTACTCTTATACAGAGCTATGTTCGACGACGGCTGTGTATGAAGCAGTATCAATCAATAATCAAGCAAATTGTGACAATTCAAAGCTTAATCAGACGATTCATTATCCGAAAGAAGTATAAGCAATTGAAGCAAAATGTAACATTTATTCAACAAAAATACAGAGCCAAGTTGCAAATGAGAATTGAAAAAATTGAATTTTCCAAGAAGCGAGTTAGTGCTATTCTAATACAAAGCTATTATCGCATGATAAAGGAGCGTAGATGTTTCCTGAAATTGAAATGTGCTGTCAAAGTAATTGAGGCAAGGTATATAGCGATACTTAAAATGAGAAATGAGCGCAGAAGCTACCTAGCACTGAAGAAGTGTGTCATTAGCATGCAGGCATTGTTTAGGCAAAAGAAATGCCAGCAGAACTATTTAAGGGAGCGGCAAATAATAATATCACTGCAGAGGAAAATAAGATCTAATCGGTTAATGAAAAAAGAGAAAGAACAATTTTCAAGAGTCAAGAATGCAGTAAAGGTCCTTCAGACTTCCGCGAGAGCTTACCTCATGATGAAAAAAGTAAGACTAGATTATATCAAACAGCGCCAATCAGTTATTACAATCCAACGATACTACCGATCCTACTTAATTTCTGTATCGCAAAGACAAGCGTACATTAGACTACGAAATGCGACAATTGTCTTACAAAAGTCTTATAGAAATCTTCTACAAACGCGTAAACAAAGAATAGCATACTTAGAGGTAAGAAATTCGGCCTTAATTCTTCAAAGGCGGTATAGAGCACAAGTTATGATGAAAAAGTGCCGACGAGATTATAGAGCACTTCGTAAAGCAACTATTACACTTCAACGTAAATATAGAGCTCTACTGCAAATGCGTAAACAAAGACTCATTTATTTAAAACAAAAATCATCTTGTATTGTCATTCAAAACGCCTACAGAGCATTCGCACTAGGAAAACTGCAAAGAGGAGAATTTTTAAGAAAGAAGCATGCCGCAATTTTGATTCAGAAATGGTTTAGACACTCCAGAAAAGGGAAGGAAATTAAACAACAGTACGAGCAATCGAAGCAAGCTTGCGTTACCATTCAAAGAATCTATAGAGCTTATATTATTGGTAGGCAACAAAGAAACGAATTTATTAGAATAAGGACAGCTACAATATCCATTCAGAAGTTTTATAGATCTTACATAGAAATGAGAATCGTGAGACAGGAGTACATTAGACTGAAGGCTGCTTCAATAACCATTCAGAGACATTATAAATCCCATTTGGATACAAAGAAACAGAGGACTACGTATTTACAAATGAAAGCCGCCGCTGTGGCTATATCGACTCATTATAAACTGTTAAAAGAAACTCGAATTATAAGACGTAACTTTTTGCTTCTTCGAGAAGCTTCGATACATATCCAGAGGAGGTACAGAAGTATTTGCGCTATGAGGGTAGAAAGGGAAAACTTTTTAAAAATTGTGAAGTGTTTAACAGTAACACAACAGAAGTACAAAGCCATACTTGCCATGAGAAAACAGAGAGAGGCGTATGTTCGCTTGAAGTCTGCTGCAATCGTTATTCAGAAGACATACAGAGCGTATATACTTATGAAACATGAAAGGACGACATATATCAGAATATTGAGATCATGTACTATAATTCAGATATATTATAGAGCTTACAAAGAAGGTAAACAACAAAGAGCAACTTACTTGAAACTGAAACAGGCTGCGATTGTTTTACAAAGAAAGTATAAAGCATTAGTGGCTATGAGAGCAAGTAAAAAATCATATTTAGAAACACGAGCGGCTGTTGTAGTCTTTCAGAGACGGTTTAGAGCCCGTTGCCTAATGGTGAAAGATAGAAGCAAATTCGTTAAAATAAATAAAGCTTGTGTCGTTATCCAAAGAAGTTTAAGAGCTCACTTATGCGGTAAGCGACAACGAGCCGAGTATATCAGCTTGAAATCGGCAGTAATACTAATTCAAAGGCGCTTAAGACTGCTAAGGGAAATGAAGAAAATACGCAATGAATATCTTACGTTAAGAAATGCTGTTATTTTAGTTCAGCGCACATTCCGCGCGAATAAAATCTCTAGAACGATCAGGCAAAATGTAGCAGCAAGGAAAATACAAAGCTGGTACATCTCTATACGAAAGCGAGATGTTTGTAGGCAAGAATTTATGAAATTCAAAACAAGCGCTGTAATTGTTCAGTCCACGTTCCGAATGTATATTATGCGCAAGAGATTCATCACGATCAGATCTTCTACTCTAACTATACAAAAATACTATCGTTCTTATAAATTAGCTACGTCAGAAAGACAAAGATACCTCGAAATAAAGACTTCTATTAAAACACTTCAGAGTTACATTAGAACTTACATAGTTAGGAGGCGTTATATGAAAATACGATCGGCCGTATTAACAATACAAGCTGCGTATAGATATAAACGAGAAAGGGAGCTATTAAACCAACGCAGAGAAGCAGCCGCTGTGTGTTTACAAAAGAATATCAGACGCTATCTTGTTCAATCACGATATTTGAAACACCGAGAACAAGTTATATTCGTACAAAAGCTATGGAGAGGCAAACTGCACACAAGATTGATCCGTTGCGGATTTATGCAGAAGAGAAGAATTATAATAAAATTGCAGTCCATTGTAAGAGGGTATCTAGTAAGACGCGATGTGCGTATAAAGATGGCGGATTTACTGAAGTTAAAAGAAGAGCAGAGACGCAATTGGGCTGCTTCGAAAATTCAGGTGAGTTTTTCGGAAACATTAAGTTTTGACTTCGCATGGATGAGAGCGCACTTTGCATGGGTATCGCGTTAACCAGATTACTTATATAATCATTCCAGCCCTTTTTAAATGTCCCACTGCTTTGCACGGGCCTCCTCTCAATGCGAGGAAGATTAGGCCATAGTCCACCACGCTGGTCCAGTGCGGTTTGGCGGACTTCCACATGTTTCGTGGGGTTCTCTCAGACATGCAGGTTTCCTCACGACATAGTCCTTCACCGTTAAACTCCGATCACTTATACTCGACTTAAAATCCGTAGGCATTCATTGCTGCAATTTAAAGTCTAAATAATTTTCAGGCGCTTTTCCGTGGCCATAAAGCGCGCGAAGACGTCGCACACGATAAGCGTGTGGCAGAATTGCGTCGCAGATGGCGAGACGGAGGCTTGAAGTCGACCCAGGAGTCCATGAAAGAACGCAACGAGGAAGCCATGGAAGTCCTCCGCAATATAAGCTGCATTGATACTGTGATCAAAGCATTCAGGTCCCTTGGTAAGAATTTATTTTGTAACAAATAACATTGTTTTCCACATATCAACCATGGAATTTCTTACCCCGATTTCGCTATGCGGATGGCATTCCGATTGTGCGTTAAAAATATTATTTTAGTATTCATGATTATTGTAATTGTTTACCTAATTTAAAAAAAAAAAACATTTTCATGTGAAGTTGATATTCCTTTCGACTGGGAATCGTAGTGTTTTGTTTCTTATTATAAAGCAACTTTTGTGTACAAATCGAAACTGAGGCTGCTATAAGCCCCAATGATTGCGCTGCCTAATATTAATGGATTGTACAAAAAGTTCAGATACTTATGATGCAATGTGTGGCTGAAGTAAAATAACTTTTTAACTTGCAGAATTACTAACCGAAGTGTTCCCTATGATGTACAATCACAACGCATCGGCGATTGTGCACCGAGTGTACACGTACATGTCGGTGACGAACAGATCCATATCCAGCATAGAGGTGCTCAAGTCTGCCGCCGCCGTCCTCGTCAATCTCACCAGATATAGGGTTACTGGACCGAAAATATACTTGGTGAGTACTTCGTATATTTCTGCAGGATTTGAGGTAATTTAGGTGTTTGAAAGAATGGATTACTCCGTGCGTATTGAATTGTCAACTTAGAGCTAACGTTGCCATTGGCAAACGTAGTTGTTGAAGATGCGTTTCTGGTGCGGCAAGCTGATGCAACTGGCATCAGGTATAAATAACAGAACGTGGCTCGTTGCCATAACCACTTACTGAAAATATATTTTTCTTTTACAGAGGGAACGTATACCGCCGATATTGAAGTTCATGTGGAGGTTTAGCAACAGCGAAACTCAGCTGTTTTGTATAATGGCAACATATCTGTGGCTGTTTTCAAAATACGAATTCGTTAAAGATGTTAGTATAATAATACATTTTATTTTTTCGTTGCCCTTCTTCCCAGCAAAGGGACATAGAAGTCTAATTAAAGGAGTCCTTTTCTTGTGTACGAAAAGGACTTCCTCAAAGGGCTCTTTGCTCTTGCCATGACAATTAGCAATGTTGTTTTTTTAGTTGCCAGATGAGGATTTAAAGATCTATTGGTTGACTAGAAATCTTCTTTTTATGGCTATATAAAACCTATTTATTTAAACAGAATGTTGCCAAATTCATTGCGTTCTGGTTTGCTTGTCACGTAGCAACAGCACAGTTAGTAAGCATGTGCAATTTTACATTTTTCAGGATTTAACAGAGCTTCTGAATACTCCGGAAAACCACAGAATGCTTGTTACGATGAAAGGCAACGTCGACCGAACGAAGAGAATGACAAGTAACATTATGAAAAACAAATTCCATACGCCCCAACCATCCAAATTCATCTCACATACGGGCAATCAGTCTTTGAACGCGAGTGTATGCTGTATAAACAATGTTAACATTGTGTTGCCAGCACTGGAACCGGATTATGGTATTGTGAGGATCGACAAGCCTCGATACTTCGAGGACGCCCAACAGGCAATCAATTGTCTGTTCCATACGTATAGGTTATAAACTAGATTAAATTAGATTTACTTTGATTTTAGGACTGTTGTATGTATGACGGGGTCATTAGTGAAGCGACTGTAATGATAAATGTGCATTTAATCCTGCTTAATTAGTCTTTGCGGTAAAGTCTAGTTGCTTATTTGAATTTGGTAGACTTAAAGCACTTTTAGATTGCATTGCACAGTCTTGCTGCAAGCCAGTTGCAAAATAACACTGGCTGACTGCACATCCCTGGTGTGAACGGCCCTTATTTATATATTATTTAAATTTTGGAAGTTTAAGATTTTAAAATAATATATTTTAACCCAATATATTTGCAAGCTGTAATTTTTTAAAATATAATTAATTATTGATAATACCAATCCTAAAGAAGTCAAAATGCTTCCCAAATTGATTTTGAATAAAATATAATGTTTTATTATAATTTGATAATTCTTACGACTGTGTTAGTAGGTAATTAACATTACTAATAAATTACATTAAGTTTCGTAGTTATTATTTAATTTAATATTATTATGAGTTAATAAACTAAAACTGCGAATTTGTTTTCACGTTATATTAATCTGCGGGCACACCAATGTTATCTATGTCCAAGTTGACGTATCATAGACAATATTTTAATTTGACTGATGAAAAGCATGACACTTGTTGTCAAACTAAAGTTTTGAGGTTATGCTTTGTACCATATAACTTGATTATATTTGTTTTAAAATATTCAATGAGAAGATCAAGTAGGAAATTGTTTATGAAAAAGGCGTGGTCATGGATGAGTTTGTAAACTACATACTCTTGTTATTAGTCATACTCCCCGTACTATTATTCTTCAACCTGTGGGCCGGTATCGGCTGGGAGTTGTTTGAAAACAACTGATCATGACTGACTAATGTACAATAACAGATATATGGACTGTTTCAATTTAATTAAGGTATTATTATGTAAAAAATAAAGACATTATTCCATAAATAGTTTATTCCTTTACACTTAATAAACGTAGTAACTTAGTAGATATATTTTATCACAATAATGATTTCATAAAACGATAACAATTTAATAGGATGACTGTCATTTTTTCTGCCTACATCTATATATTCAGATATTAAAAATAAGTATGTACTTACAAACCAATAAAAAAAATAACAGCTTGCTCTTATATTCTACATACTAATAGGTATGACATGACTACACTTAGAATTTATTTTCATTCATCACCATCATCATTGGGTATTTTCTAAAATCATAAGAGCTATTTGAGAATTTTTACTACTTAAATTTGGCAATTATCTGTGGTTATCTAATACTACTTAAAATAAGAACCCTGATAGTGTTTATGAAATTGAATGTCAATAACGGTTGCTGTTTTTAAATTTCACTAGACAATATTAACTCTTGCATTCCCATATGGCCCCGATGTCGCCAAACTCGATACCTTGCTATGTCCTTTCTGGTGACCATGCCAACCACCTATGACAAAAAACAATTGAAGATTTAATACAGTATATCCTACACTATACAGTATAACTCTAGTTTTGTTATTCCACTAATAATAAATGCATATTTTTCCATGTCAAAGATTTTAAAGTAGTGGGTATGCTCTTTCTGCCTCACCTAGGCTCTTCTTCTTCTTAGTTATTGGCGTTTGCAGCTAATTGCCACAATTCTGCCAGTGTCTGTGATGCTAGTGTCATAAACTTGGATGTAGATGACGGTGAGGAACGAATATGACCGGTGGAATGGAAGAAGGTCCTTTGCCCTTATTGGCCGATTGTGGACAAGACATCACTTAAAAAACTATTGCAACTATAAATACTCCATCATTATCTGTTTAAAATGGGTGATGAATTCCCCCATCTCCATTCTATCGTTGGTCGACAAGGTGGACAAGTGTCATCCCTACACTGTTGACATTCCTTCGGTACATACTAAGCGTTTTGCTTCTACTTTCATCGTGCAAACTGCCAAGGAATGGAACACGCTACCGGCGTCTTTGTTCCCCGTTGACTACAATCTGAGTATTTTCAAGTCGAGAGTTCCTTCTAGGCAAGTATGCTCCATCATAGTTCTCATCGTCACTTACCATCAGGTGAGAACGAGATCAAATACTTGCCTATAATGTAATAAAAAAAATGGTGAGTACCTCGTTAACATCGTTGACGATGGGGAGATGTCTCAGGCCGAGTGCTCGGAACAGTCTGAAGAGTCGCGGTAACGAGGCGCGATGCGGCAGCGTGTACGGCGAGGGGTTCATGAACGGTCGGAGATCTATCGTGCACGTCTTCTCCCACTCTGATATTTCGAGCTAGGTAAGAAAATAGTAATATGTTAATTACTTGAAAAATTAAAAACAGTCTCATCCGAGAGGTATTTGGGGCTTTTTAAGCCAAGACATTACTAACTTAGGGCAGATGACCCATTTCTTTTTTTCAAATTAGTTGTACATAGCACACTGAAAAAAGCCCTAGGACCAAGTAAATAACAGGTCTTAAAGGTGGTTTTTCTATCTCTTGTTTTATTTTTCTTTTGTGCCAAATATGTACGAACATATTATTGAAGACTGTATTCCCTGCCCGCTAAACGAAAAGGTTCGTGTGAATGGAGCACATAAACATTGCCATAGGAAGCCGTAGCGCTATAGCTTAGTATTGCCGTGAGAAAATGAACTCTAAATAGGCAAGGAGTAAGGTCAAAGTAACTATTCTTTACGTCTGCTTCTTAGGTTTGTAACTCCTTACCTCATCAATGGATGGATATCGAGGATATTCCTTCCTGAACATGTTCATGTCTACATTGAAATTAGACCACGTCGTGTTGGCGTTCTCGTTGTATATCTTATTTTGCAGTAGAACTATTAGTTGCGACCGCAATATTATTCCTCTCAGACGCTTGTATGTTGTTACTTCCACCTAGACAAGAAAATAGATTAGCTAGTTTCAACGTGCATCTAGTTTGATGGCTCCCGGCAGTACCGGATTATCTATAGGCAATTTGATGCTCTTTTTTTCGTTTAACAAAAGTTAACGGTTTATTTATTTAAAAGGACAAACAATTCAACAAAATATGTAATATCGAAGTTAGAAGGTATCTTTCCATATTACTCATATTCTAGTTATAATTATACTAATATAGATAGAGATTCTGTTCGTAAATCAGAAACCCATACTAGTAAACCCTACAGACCTACCTATTAAACTACATATTGTTACGTGCGGGGGTAATCAAATGCCGATTACGTGAAAATTACTTAAATCGCTCTCCACACAGTAGGCAAAAATAGTACACACCAGTACACTAATTAGTTAACACTTAAACAACAATACACCAAATCACTTAGAAACACAGTTGTCCACAGTATTCGCTAGAGTCGCCGGTATAGTCTTCTTAGTTCGCTTCCGAGAGATGTGTTCACAATCGCTTTCAAATAGAAACTGTCTCGTCGCTGGTCCTGCACACTATTTATAATCCGAAAATAGCGAGGGTGGATCTTTCCAGAAAGGTGTCGATAAAAACCCACTAAATAGAAAAGTTCCATAAGGAAAATGAACCTTATGTACACGGTAATAAGGAGGCGCTAGAATGTTCTAGTGTACGTAGCTGTATTCGTCTAATCGGTATTATTCCGAGAACTCGTAGTTCCAGGAATTGCATTGTCCTCGCCTTTTGTTTACTAATAATAATTTTAATAATAATATGAGGTATATTCCGGAAGCCGGTTGCAACATTGTTGACGATTCTAGATCTTTCTTCACAGATCGATAGGGGACCTTGGACCCAACAATGCGTTTTTGTTTCTAGAAGCTTCGATGACTATTTCTCGAGTTATCGATACCTCTTTTATACGCATCGTAACAATATAAAGGGGAGCGGCTCCAATGACAAGCATTGGTTATGGACCTCCACAAGGCTTATCTGACCCTGGCTCCGCGTTAAAGGCTCTACCATACCGGTACTTTACACATATACATAAAAGGGCCCTCGCAAAAGTCGATGACAGACATTATCATTATCATCAGATATACTAAAAATAACGCTCAAGAAATTATCCTCGACACTGGCAAAAGAGCCTCAATGTTGCCAGTGATTACCAAATTAAAAAGAAGAAGAAGACTTACGTCATCAGCGAGCGGTGGATCGACGACCGGGAAGCCGTTGTACGTCACAATCTTGAGCAGCTCCACGATATGCCCGACATTCTCGACGGTGCGCAGCGTGAACACCGGGTGGGACATCACCTCGGACGCGTAGATGTTGTGCGCCAGCGGCGGCGGCTCCCACGGGAGCAGCGGGACCGCGGCCAGCTGGATGTGGATGTCGTAGATACCCTGACAACCAACAACCAGATTATTTGTGCGCTTATCCATATATTAAATAACACCACATAATCGATCAGCAACCGCATAGTAACTGTCACTTTTGGCAGATATTGTATGGGATATCTGTCAAAAGAGACAGTTACTATGCGGTTGTTGTTAAATTATGAATCAATTGTGTTAGCAGACTTGGGGCCCAGGAATATCAATGGATTTCAGTTTTTTTTAAATTACAATATAGGTGTACGGCTACCAGCACGGCGCTCACCTCCTGCGTTGTAATTCTTCGGGATTTCTTAGATGGGATATTTTTGGGGTTTGATGGTAATGAAAGTTCGTGTCGTTGCTGCTGAGTCTTTTTTTTAGTCTATATTGAATCACTTTTTTAATTATAGCACAGAACAATAGTTTTTATGGTATTCCACAGAACAAGTAGTGACATTGACAAGTTTTGCTAGCGCCATCTAATGTTCGTTTAGGAAAGTCTCGAGGACACTAGATGGAGCTAACAATAGGCAACTATTTGATCTCGATCTCAGCTGATGGTAAGCGACGATAAGATATACGATGTAGCATACTTGCCTAGAAGGTACCTGTTCACTCTCGACTTGAACACTCAGTGCTTGTATACTATTACAACTCACCTCATTAAAGAAATCCCCCGTCCACTTGGCGACAACCAATGTGATGATGATTGGCAGCGCGTTGGAGATCTGGCCCGTGGTCTCGATGATGATGACGGTGAGCGAGATGGTCATGCGCACCACGCCGCCCAGCTGCGCCGCCGCACCGATCAGCGCGTACTTTTCCGGGTTTATTGTCTAAATGCGAAATCAGTTGAGCCTTTTGAATAATATGACCAAGTGGAAAATGCACTCAAGGGGTAAACACGCCTATACTCTTGATATCTTATAAGATTTTGTAGTGTTCGTTTATCCATGGTATGCAAAAACTAATTGCAAATAGTGCAATTCGACTCCAGTTATTATCTCCAGTTATTATCTCCAGGTATTATCCCTACGACAGCATTATTTGTTTTATTAAACACATTTGCCCCTTTGACGCTTTTGCCCCGTGGAGTCATTTCCTCGTGGACGCTTTTGCCCCGTAGATATATTTGCCGCGTCGGTGCAATTCCCCGTGTATGTTTCTACCTTGTGGATGCATTTTCCCATGGACGCTTTTGCCTCGTGGAAGCATATGCCCCTAGACCATACCTACATTGTAAATTAATCCATGTGTTTTTAGAGAGTCTGAAAGGTCTCTTAATAATGACTTCATTCAACACACCCAGTTATATCAATGCTACAGAATACATCTCTTCCGTTAGCGACTGTCCAAGTTTGAACTAGACCCGTGCCTTAAGAGCACTCTTAAGTCTCCTAAGACCATTAGCTTAAACTAGTAGTCTGGAGCGAACTAAACGCACACCATCCCATCCAATGAAGCTTCAAAACCCATCTACGGCCAACATAAATCCAGAAAACAATCAATGTATCACTCACGTTAGAAGGCAGCGCGTACTGTATAATTATCGCGAGAAGTCGCCCCCACGCGGCGCCGGTCAGCAAGTTGGGTATGAACAGCCCACTCGACACCGACAAGCCGAACGTCCACGTAGACAGCAGGTAATAGCACACAACGAACAATAGTATCGACCACGGCTTGTAGGAGCCCATCGGGTCGTGGAGGAAGGACCGGACCGAGGCCTCCGGCGTTTGGAACCAGATCGCCGCTAGGGAATTGTATTCGCCGTCTGCGCAGTAGAGCTGTTAAAATAAATACGTTCTTGGTGTTTTGAAGGGTGATCCGGAGACTTTTGTTGGAGGTAGGAGGGAGATGTTTACTTCTAGCTGCTGCTGCTATTTGGATGGCTTTGTATAACAATTTATATTTAAAGAGGTAATAACGTTTCCTTGGTGTAAGATAGACGTTGAGTTGAAGATTTTTATGGACATAATTTACGGTGTAGATAGGAATATCGGATATTAGCGAACTTGACACGTCTCTTTGAAAGAACAGCTTCCCACACAATTTTTAACTTTACTAAAGAGCAGATAATAATGTATCTATACTAATATTATAAATGTGAAAGTTTGGATGGATGGATGGATGGATGGATGTTTGTTCCTCTTTCACGCCCGAACGGCTGAACGGATCTGGATGAAATTTGGCACAGAGATAGATTACAGTCTGGAATAACACAAAGGCTACTATTTATCCCGGTCAAATGTATGGTTCCCGTGGGATAGATGTTTTAATTTTTCATACTTTTTATCGCGGGTAACACCGCCGGGCGCATCTAGTTATTAATAATTAGATAAAAGCTGATTATGGCAGGTGTCCGCAATCCTTCCAATATTCCCATCCCATATCCATCCAATCCTCAATCCATAGTCCCAGTTATCTTTCCATATTCCTGAAATAGTTCCTCCGCCTGGTGAGGTCAATTCGGTGTTTATGCTATCATTTTCAGCAGTTGACCCCAGCAGGTGGCTAACATAACATTAAAATTCTCCAAAAGGGCCTCTACGTGTTAGAACCATGTCCCCGCGCAAGGCTTCCAAAGAGCCGGGTATAGCCCCTGTGGAGAGAGACTTATTAATAATAATTCTAGTCTGGTGGAACTCCTCAGAAGTCAGAACATACCTGTAATGGTACTTTGGTCGGGTCTTCACCGAGTGGTCGACAATCATTGAGTAGGAACATCATGAGGAAGCCGCAGGTGGCGCTTGAGGCCGCCACCAAACACGCTTCAACCACTCGCAGCCAAGGCAGTCCTACGTACCTTATGATACAAACGAAGTAATGATGACCAATATCCTAGATTAGCTTCTGCGCACGGCTCCGCTCGAAGTACATCGACGAAACTTAGCCTATAGCACTCAGGGATAATGTAGCTTCTAATTAGTGAAATAATTTTCAGAGTCACATCAGCGGTTCCGAAATTTACATCCAAATTAATAACCAAATCCAATAATATAGCTTAGCTACAGAGTTTGAAACAGTTAAAACTCACTTTATCCTGAATACAGCCAATCTGTAGTTAATGTAATTCCAAAGAGCTCCGAGCAGTCCCCCGACGGCACCGAAGAACATGAACACAGGCAGTTCGTAGAATTGAAATGGAAATGGTTCCATTTTCCCCAAGTTTAGAAGACCTACAAAATTACATTATTAAGATAAGATCAAAACACCTTCGCGGCTATCAATGCAGTGTACTATATAGACAATACGACCTTAAATACGACTGAAATAGAATATTGGGCTGAGGAGAGAGCCTTGAGGAATACCTAGGTTCAGCAATGAGCGGCTATTTTCTAAAAATAATGGTGACCATACAAATATGATACCGATTCCATTTTGCTCGACGACCAATGGTCATAGCATCACCGCTCGAACAAACAGACACACAGACAATAAATCTAATAACATTTGTTTCGGATTCCGAGACGCCCAAAACTTCAAATAGGTAATTTTTTTATATATCCTCACATTTTCACAATAGTGTAATAATTATGATTTCATACCTGGGTAACTCAATTCCCCTGCTCGTCCGTGGTACGCCGATAGGGCGCAGTTTAGCGTGAAAGTCGATACCACGGTTCCGAAGAATGTACGCCACGTCAACGCTTGATTCCAGAAACTAGTGCCTTCCTCCAATGAGAACAGTACACCACCTATAAAATGTTTATATAACATTCTGAATTATTAAGGTAACTTCAGTTTATTTTTCGAACAGCGAAGATCCCTCTACATTGAAGGTGAGGTGAAAACAGCGGAGGTTATAGTCCTTTCTTGAATTAGTAATAGTTTATTTTCGAACAGCGAAGAACCCTCTGCATTGTAGGTGAGATGAAAATGGCGGGGGAAGGCAGTATTATTTCTTTAAGTAGTAATAGTGGGTACTCTTACTAAAAGTATCTGGTTATAATCACCAATAGGGGCTCCGAAGGCAGCGGACACGCCCGCCGCGGCGCCCGCGGACACAAAGTCCCGTTTCTCATGGTCTTCGCGGAAGTACTGGAATATCTTGAAGTCTTTGTTGAACGTGGTACTCTTCCCTTGCGATATTCCGGCCGCCACCACCGCGCCGCTGTGGATCATGGGCCCTTCCTACGATTGGTATGAAAAAAATATTTACCTACCGGATTTAATTTGGGTCAAATATTCTTCTTCTTTCTTTACGAAATTAAATGCGATGAAATAAAATCATGGATGTGACATGAAGATATGAAAATGGCGTGTTGAGCAGCAGTTAACTACATACAATACAAATCATAATTCAACAGCATAACAAATGTAACTTTTGAAACTGTCAAAGGTGACATTTACTATGCATTAATATATACCTCTGCGGTTTCATTATCTGCCAATTGTGTTAGCAGAAGCCCTGATACTTTAAACATTAACCCTTACGACGAACGACTGCTTGAACTAGTAATGTCGCCTTAGAATATCAAAATGCGGAAAAGAAACCAATAACATTTAAACTTGTTAGGAGTGCAATAATTTGTCGTCTCGAGTTTAATGTCCATAGCCAATCACCTTGCCGCCAGCCAGGCCGCCGACGACGGCGGTGATGACGCCGATGGCCTTCACTATGAGCGTCTTGATCCGCACCACCCTCGGCACTTTGACTCCGTTTAAGTAACACTTAACTTGTGGTATACCACTGCCGGCGGCTACGGGCTGCAATATAACAACTATTAGGCATAGATATATTAGCGTGTACAAAATATCGTGTGAAAATTTAAAAAGTAGGTGTCAGGGATACAGCGCCATCTATAAAAAAATGTTTTGCAACCGAACCTGGGCCCCAAGTTTGCTAACACAATCGATTCATAATCGAACAGCAACCGCATAGTAACTGTCACTTTTGATAGATATCCCATACAATATCTGTCAAAAGTGACAGTTACTATGCGGTTGCTGTTCGATTATGAATCGATTGTGTTAGCAGACTTGGGGCCCTGTGCATTCACTTAGAAGAAGTTCCTAAACCTAATTCGTATCGATTATCGTACATAAAGATCAGACGGACTATTGTAATATGTTACAGGCAGGCGTACAGGGTCGTAATATGGTAAGATTATTATAACTATCAATCAATAAGTACAAGTTCAACTGTAATTACGCGTAACCAACATCGTAGTTCATCAAATTACCGTAACTTATAAATAATTATTGCTTACTGATTTCTTATATTTACGCGAACACTACAAATTGAAATAAAAACAATTTAACAGATGTTATCGCGTTTATTTGTTTTAACATTCCCGATGTTTCGAGAAAAAATTGCCATAAACGCAGTAAAATTTGTTTTATTTCAAAATGATTCAAGTTAAAATACCGGTACCATAATCTATACTAAAAAATGGTAATGTTTGTTAGTTTGGGTGTAGGGGGTAATCTCCAGAGGGGGGTAATCTACAGAACTACTGATCGGATTCTGAAAAATTCTTTCTCTAATGGGAAGCTACATTATCCCTGAATGCTACATGCTTTGTTACATTGAGGTACCTCAGTCGGTATTATGTGAAGTTATCTAATTTTGGCAACTGCTACTTTGATCAGCAAAGTGGGTCAGCAAACAAAGTTTTATAATTAAGTCAAACAATCAATTAAGTAATTAAGTGGGTACATATAATATATTCTTACCTCAACATATGCAACCAGCATGGAGCCAATGAACACAATGCCAATGTTGGATAACACCCACAGTAGGTATGGGATGTACAATTTGTCATTTAACACATATTTGTCCACAGCTGTTACGTTGAATTAAGGATTTTATTAAGAATATTTAACTATAAATATCCATCTACTTTGGTTTAGTGTAGAGTGGTATATTTATTATCATTTTATTATAAACAGGCCATGTTGGTACATGTATTACAGGGAAACTACTAAACAAATTTGAATGAAATTGGCAGCCAAAGCACAGTAATTCAAAATAGACTCCAAAAATAATGAATATTGTATAAAAGTATTTCTTTAAAAGGATACATTTTTTGAGTTCCCTGTACTTGATTTTGGAGAATTCTTCAATACAGACATCAATGGTGAATGCGATTAGCGCTGTGACTATACCAATCAACAGGATAATGAACCACCGTGCAATATCCTTCCACACAACAAAGGGATATCCTCTCTTGCGTTCCTCATCGAGGAGTAAGTGGTTTTCACATGTATCATAGTCTAAACTCTGCAATACAAATTGAGTAACACTCAAATACATCTCAATATAACTGATGCATGTTCTTTTGATAAAAATCTCAGTCAGGTACTATGGCGCACCATGGTACAGCCCAAAAACCCAAGTGTTCAGCTTTTCAGCAATCTCATACTCTAACAATCTGCTGTTGGTGTGCCAGTGTTATAAATACAAACCAAATCAAGGTTTTATTCCTTAGTACAGAAAGCTTGATTTCCATACTGTAATTGTTTTCACCCACAGTTCACACATCAGAGGAATTCAATTACTGCTAATACTTACTTCATATTTAGATGATAATACATTCATTGACCCGGGCTCAATTTTTTGCGTGGCATGCCTCCGTCGAACTCCATGACTGCCTTGAAATTCATCATCATCATCTGATTGCTGTATAAAAAGATACACCAATAGGTAGGGTATAACGTATAGCACTACTTTTCATAAACTCATACAAATAATGATTTAAATATATAAAAATACTTATAAAACAAAAGGTTAAGAGTCAATAGACAAGAATAGGTGCATAATGGTATCATTGCTTGCAAATAATGCTATATCTCAACCCAGAAAAGTGCAGTCACCTATATAGACTAAGTTGTTTGAAGAAAAAAAGGGTAGCAACTTACCTCAAAACGCACAGACTTGTTAAGTTGTGTGTAATTTGACGAGCTAGCTTCTTCATTGCTTACTAATTGCGCTGTATCCGATGTGGTTTCACTGGGCGTACCATCTACAAGCGATGTAGACGACTGACTCATTTTAGGCAAAAATTGATAGATTAAAACCACACAATGAGTTTTTTGTACCTACTAACTAGATTTTCATCATTAATAATATAACTTAGACCATAATAATTATAATAACTCAGTCACGTTAAGGTCACCACAAGATGTACAATGAACGTTACTATGATCCCTTTAAGTAATGCGTTTTGTAGTAAATAATAAAAAAAAACATGTACACACGATAGCTGTACACACAGAGAAATTAATCACTACATGCGTAACATTTCTAGTGATCACTACACGTTGACACACAAAACAATACAAATATCTTGAATGATTGAAACCACAGACTAATAATAGAACAAGTATTGAAACGCTTTGAATGTTTGGGGTATGGAATGAAATATGAATATGATATGAAAGTAAACGTCAAAAATATGTCAAACGACACGATAGTGAATAAAGTCTGACGCTCAGCGTGGTTGCGCATGACATCAGTTGTATTTGGATTAGTCAAAAAAATCATGAATTGTTTCATTTTCCCCTTGTTTAAGAGATTGTATTGATAGGAATGAATAGGAGGGAGTGTAAAACGTTCCCTTCTATACAGTAAGTTGCATTCCTTTTCCACACATTCTGAAATGAGAAAAGAAAGAGACAACCATAGTATCTCTGTTGCAAGGAATAATCGAAACGTCGCTACTTTGTCTATATATTTATATATATTTGATTATATAGTTAAGGATTTTGCAATTTAAACCTGTTCACGTCAACATCATCAGTATTTATTGAATTTGTCATCGCTATTAAATACTTAACAGGCAAAATATCTACTAAGTTGTGTGTGAGGCCATATGTTTATCTGTCTTATTTAATTGCATTTCATTTCGTAAAGAAATAAGATGAGTGCTCTCATACTATAAGATTATCCCCTATTGACCGTCTCCTACATAGAGGTCTGGACAACCCCCGGCCCCTTACCCCAATGGCTGGCGAGCCACGGGCCTTTGAGATATAAGCGAGCAGCTGTTGCTATCCCTTTTATAACATAACACATGACCTTAGTGGGATGAGTATAGACGAGAATTTGGTAATTTTTTTAGTTGGACTGCTTGGATAGTTGTATCCTAAGAGCAAGATTGTATATATAAGTCACAGACTACTAGACTACTCGAGTAGTAGTAGTAGTTTAATTCGTCCAGTAGGACAGGCGAAGGAATCAATCCATACTGCCAATTCTGATGTTGTCAATGTCATGGGTATTTTCTTGATCAAATTTACTTGCAGGTATACAATTTAAATATAAAGGCACAAGTGCCAAATCTTGAATAATTATTTTCTTTAAATAGTTCAGTAATTATAGACTACTCGATCTGGGTATAAATTTGATGGGGCTGCTAGGGCTGTGCTATCGTTGTAATCCAGTAATCTTATCTTCATGATATCCACACCGTTATTGACATATTCTACAAACGTCACACAAACAATCAGAGTGTTATGTTCGGTAGGGGCATCATTAATGTAAGCTGAACTGAAGCTAAAAATGTTTGACCTGTCAAACAAGCAATGTACTGTATTTTTATATCGTCAACTTTATAAAGTGTAAAGCACCAGTCTATTTCAGTTGTAAAAAGTATTATTAATTTTGCTATGAATTTATATATATAATAGCCTAGGTACCTACTTATGAAATATTATAGCTTTATTTTATTTTTTGAAACCGAGTCCGAGCGAGACATTTTCTAAGGGGTCACACAGCAAACAGTTTCAATCGCTAATCTTTTATAATATTTTATTAGAGATTTTCTTATTTAGTATTCCCATATCCAACAATTAATATTTTCTTTTATAATTATAAACAACATGATGATCGATTTTGATAAACAAGATACTAGAAATCATTTTGATAGTGTTATCATTTTTATCAGTGAGTAAACTAATACAAACTTTCGTGGGCGCCGCATACACACATGCATAAATTTAGCGCTTCGTTCATAAACAATAGAGTATATCTATGTGTGTGTAGCTTGTTCGTTCGTTTGGTTGACAATCGCGATGTGATGTATTCTACATCATCGCATGCTGAGTTACAATTTCAACAAAACCTTTTAATTTTAATTAAGTTACTCGATTAATTTCTAAATGTTTTCTTTCGTTGTGACCGCCTTTTTCTGTTTTAATTTCTAAATATGTGTAATTTGCCGCCGAAGTTCCATTCAGTGTGTCGCCTTTGTTTATCATTCTGTGGCGATAATTGCTGTGATGTTAAACTTCCAATTTTCAACCGTGATAAGGATAAATCACGTCTTTCCGAGATGATAATGGCAAATTTGGCGATAATGGTAATTATATTTGTGTTATTCATTCGTATAGTCACCACGGACAAGGAGTTTTCTCGTGTGAAAGTTTAGCGTAAGCGTATGAGATTGTGGATGCTGATAAGCGCCATTAACTTTCTCGCGGGTGTTGGGTATTTTCGCATTGTGATATCATATTACGACCCACGCGTCGATCGCTCGGCCGTATGACTAATGTGATTCGTGGAAGTGATATGCGAAGCGTGTGCCAGGCGCGTCGCGTATCAGTGGCGACGGTGTTGCTGATAACAAAGGAGCTCGGAGACCAGACCGCGCTCGGCTGCGGCCCTGGGCCCCGCCTCCGGGGGGCCTCGCGCCTTCGCCCGCGCCCCTCGCCCACAACCCATACACATATAACACAACCTAATGCTCCTTTGCTATGCTTATTCCACATTTCAGTATCCTGCTATTTTAAGATTTCAATATTATCTAAATTTAGAATTTTATTTAAGGGAATCAATCTGCAGGGGGACTGCATCCTCTCATTTTGGTTGCAGTTGTTATCCTGTATGTTGCAATAAACAACTTGTAGGTTTCTTAATGTGTTTGTTATCAGATTGCCACCAATGACTCATCATCTATGATTACACTTGCGAAAGGCCACATCATCTCTCATAATGACCGTGGTGTTGTGAAACTAACATAGTGGTACATGTTTAATGTTTTGAATTATATTTTTAGGTGTCCCCAGAAGACTTGCTGCCACAAGTAGTGTGTGGGAGCTGTGCACACAAACTTGATGAATTTCACACATTCAGAGAGTTGTCACACAAATCTGAACGGCTATTGGAGCAATTTGTCCAGTATGCTAATTCATTATCTGGTCCAACAGAGGTGAGTTTGTATCTATAGACATTTTATCTTATACCTAAGAAAAAAATAACTTACATTTTAAAAATGTATTATTATCCAAAAAAAGAAACATACAATACTTAATATACATGAACTTGATACCTACTATCTATGAAATTATTTTAAGTACTCAAAGTTTACTCTACTTTTATAAATATAATATAAATAAGTCTATGCAAAACTTGTGTCTGAGTTGATATTGATGTAACGGATGGGCTGACTTTTGATGCGTTTATAATATACTGCTTTTATTGCATTAACCAGTAGCCCAAGTATCATTCCAAAACCAGCTATCACCGCTACTCCAAGAATGCTCCAGATAAGATGTCTAGGTTTCAAGTCTGATAAGCCATAGCTCCTTCTGGTGAATGTGGAGTCCAGTGTGGGGCAATAAGTCAATGTGATGTTTGTTATGTATGCCCCACTCATCTTCATAGGCGCTGCACAACTGGAATTAAATCAATTAGTCACAGTATGATCAATGGGTGTAGTAACTATAATTATGTCATTACATTCATTGAGGGTCAACTAAATGATTTATGATCTTGTATATTGTTTCTTTCATAGATAATGAATAGAATAAAAGTGATAGTTGGAAAAAAAACTATAAGGTTATCACAACAAATTAATTATAATTGAATTAAAAATAAATATTATGAGATCTAGAAAAGAAGTAAGGCAAGATAGCTTGATAGTTTTGCTCAAGAAGAATACTTTAGGTGACTATGCAGGGCTCCGTATGATTTTGAATTCATATTCAAATTCATATCCAGTGATTGATTGTTTCACAAAGTGTTACCATGAAAATCTATAACCTGTGATTCAGTCTCTCCTACTATTGCTAAAAGGGCTAAATATATTATTTTCATTTTATATTTTGGGGTTTACTTACTACGGAATATCTCCAGACTTAAACTTAGTGCCGGCACCTTGCTTAGTGACAATATCGGCCAGGTCACAGTTGCACAACCAGTTATTGCCAGTCATTCCTATTATTTCTAGCTTGCCCCATGGCATTAGATCAGCAGACAGTTCGCTCAAGTCATTATCATCCAAATACACCTGTGGAATAGGAAAAAAAAATCTCAAATACAGTTAGTAACTATTTAGTGGTTTCTGGAATTCCAATAATATATTTGATTGGGAGACATCCCATAATTGAAATGAGAATATTAAAAGGGCTTATGAGCCCTGATTAAGAACCGTAGGTATCAATTTACGGTGGATTATGTCCAGAAAAATAAACCTTCCTAAAATCTTGTATTCTATGACCAATGTATATGACGAGTTATAATTGCACATTTCCAATGGCTTCCAACAAATTGCAAATTTTCCTGCTTCTGGCATTTTCCAATGTGTCCATTATTAGATTTCTTTATCTCCATACAGTTATGTAATTGCAATACATTAGCTCTATATCAAAACATAACACTAATGATTAGTAAGCTGACCCCGTTCTGCGACTGTCGTGTAAGCATTCAAAATCTGGGCCAAATCAGATTGCACACAATCTTTAATGTGATGAATATTATATACCAACCAAATATTTGTAAACATTACAATAAGATCTCTTCACATTTGGTTGTCTATGAATCAGTCCAGTCTAGATCCGGAAAGAAATCATTACAACCCATTCAATTGTAGGCCTCTTTCGTTAGGTCGCTAGACAGAGACAGAAGTAGCGATAGCTCTTTCATTAATTTTAGGTGTTGTTACTTTTTGTAATTCGAGGATTCGGTATCCAATGCTACATTTATCCAACAACCATCAGTATCTTCCAATAGATGGCGAAATCAATTATAACAAGAGAACACACGTAGCATGAACATTAGAATTGGATTTAAATTACCACGAGCTATTGATAAAATCTTAGTTAGGCAGATGTCGTCATCCTTTTGTAACGTTAATCTTTTATAAGCCAATAACTAAGATACTAATTACATTAAATTAAAACACATTGTAAATACACTTTGATATAAAATATCTATTGAACACCTTTTCTCTTTGTTCATAGAACTTAAATTTGTGATGGTTTTTCCATGTTTACGTATCTATCTGATGTGTGTTAAGAGATGAGTTACTCACTTCTTTCAAGGTCCATTTGTCTTTCAATCCTCTGAACGCGTTGTGGCTTATGTACCTTAGGTTCCTGTTGTGACACAGATGAAGTACCTTCAAGTTCTTGAGCGGTGAGAACGTACTTCGTTTCACTTCATCCAAATAATCATTTTCGCCAACTTCCAACTCAACCAAATTCGTTAAGCCTGGAAAAAACTGTTTCTATTATTATTGTGTACTTCCGTATTTTGTAATACCTATTAATAGTAGTCATACATTATCATAGATAAACATCTTAAGATTTTTTTTCAGGGCAACGCGTTTTATTACCTAAGTATTTGCCAGTAAATTCTGATAAAGCTACATATATCTTTTATCGCTACCAATCAATGACACATGTAGTTCTTGAAATAGTTTGTTGCTTATGAAGCTAATGAACTGCCCCAGATTAATATCGTTGCCAAATATTAGGGTCAGTTGATATTTAAAAGGGGAAGATCTCAATCTTGGATATACCCGACTAGTTTTGCCTGCGGCAACGCCCGCGCAACAATAGATTTATCTTTTCAGCTTGACCCTCAATAGCGTTATAAAATAGCCTGACACACACCGATCGTGAAGATTTCTACCAGTAAAATAATTTTCAAAATCGGATCAGTAGTTCTGGATATAACCTCCTACAAACATACAACTTTACCTCTTATTAATATTAGTATATTTGTATAGTTTACCAGAATATTTATCAGTTACATTCGTAATTTTTTAAAAGTACTAGCTGAAGTAATATATCGTGCGAAGCTTAGACAAAAGCACTGGTTATGCTCGAGTCAAAATGAAGTCAAAATTGAAATGTATTATTGTCGTCATTTTATCGACTCCTTGACTGTTATTATAACAACAACAATTTTATCTGATTGTCACATCTACGTATAATATTTACATGGCCCATATTATCTGCTGTTTTGTCTATACCGTACTTTGAGTAAGTAGGTATTTGCACTAAGATAGCATGCAAGTCGTGCAACATGTTTAGGTACGCGACAATCCTGCTTGGCTCCAAGTCTACAAACATTGCAGACAATTGTCAAAAGTGACAATTGCGATGCTATCGCCATTCAATCATGATTGCAAACTTTGAAATCTGTTGATATGCACGCAGAGCACGCAATGGAGTTTGGTTGTTTACATACATTCACTATGGTGTTATTTTGAGCACAGCAATTTTATGAAATCCTTAGCGTAAAGACAAATAGAAGAATGTTAGGCTAATAAGGGTCGTTTATAATAAGAAAGGGATAATCGGATCGCCAATTATTTCTTACATCCCGTACTCATTTCATACAGATTGAATAAAACCCAAGGGACGGCCGATGGCTGAAGCATTACTTACTGACTAGACAGAATTTAATTCGGTCTAGACAATAAGTAATGCTTCATTTCATGAGCTTTGCTATGCAACTCTTCCCTGTTGGAAAACATATCTAGTTCGGCGCCTGACCTGTGCCCTTGTATATTGTATTCAAGTACTACAAAAACATGTCTTGAATAGCAAAATTGTTTAGAACTTACCTATGAAGCTATCATCGTTGAGTTCCACGATAGGGTTGTTGTTGAAGGTGAGGTACCGCAGAGTGCTGCCGACGATGCTCAAGCTCTCAGGTACGGTGACGAAACGGTTGTTGGATAAGTCGATTTGTTGTAGCTTCACCAAGCCCCTGAACGCGTCAAGCGGTATGTTGTCGATATCAGTTTTGGCCAAGTCTAGGACCTGAAAGTGATATTCTTTTGCATTACCCCTGATAATTCATTGATTTAATTAATTTACAAATGGCTTTGCAATGCATTTTGCAGAAGGAATGAAATTGTAGGCTTTGATTTCGTTGTTTAAAAGAAATACTGTTAGTGATATTGATTTTAAATGTAAACACGCAAAGATTTACTGCATTAGCCTTAATCCTTGCTTATCTGACACAGCTACCAATAATATAGTAATTCGTTTGACTTCTACAAGTCATATCTTCAAGACTCCAAAAAATGGACAGTATCGACAAATGATTTCATTTCTTGCGAATGGTTAATATTAGTGACATCTGTATCCAGTTATCGAATTCTCAAATAACCGACAAGAAAGTAAGTATACACACGCAGTAATTATAATTAGTATTCAAAATTGGATTTATTGTCGTGATTCAATGCGAGGTTTTATTTCATTTGTAATTCAATAAATTTCTTAATCACGATTCGCTATTTTCTTTTGCCTTAATTAATTCGTTATTCTTTTGTTAATTGATTCATTTATTTCACGAACATCGAAATTATCAATAACGCCAATTGATTGTTTACGTGCATGGCTTTAGTCATAACAATTATGATTACGGCCGGCTTATTTTTAACTGGATCGTCGAGTCATTTTAGTCAGGCTTCAGTAGATATGGACATAAAATACATAACTTCAGTGTTGCAGTTTTCATATCTAATAAAACGCAGTGTTGGCTAAACATAATTACGTTTTAAGTAGGTATATATTACCACACCGGTATATTTTGTAAAAGTGAAAATTACCAGGATCTATTTATCACTGAGCTAAAATAAAATAGCTTTCAAAATAAACCTTCCACAGAATACTCGAACGAAATATAATTCTTTAGCTGTTTAAGACGTCATCATCTTGCAATTTTTGTATGACGCGTTACCGTCAATTTGAGTAGCGTTTGGTAAGAAATTGTTTTACAGTGTCAGTAAATTTTGCGATTTTTACTAAAGTCAAGTCCGGGCCATAATCGTGCCTTAAAAGAGGTCTTAAGAAAGTCTCATTTACCTCCAAATTTGTAGCACTTGATAGGGCCAATATAGTCACATGGTCCAGAATCTCAATGGGATTGTTGTTCAAATAAAGTCTGGTCAGATTGGGCGTATATTGGAACAAGTATCTGTCCAGGGAATGAATCTCGTTGTAGCCAAGGTTTAACGTTTCCAAGGCAATACTTCTGTATACTCCATCGTTGTACGGACCTTGGAATATTTCGCTTCGAAGCACTTCGCCTGGAAGGAAAATTCCATGATTAGATATACGATGTCAAATGTCAAACACCTTGTTGACAAGGTGGAATATATCTTCAACTCCTGTCGCCTTGAGAGATGTCCAATGGATCATTAAAAAGGCTAATATGAATATCATGAATATCAGTGCCAAATCTTAATAACTACTTATACAGTTTCCGTTATGAGGTAAGTAAGTTGTTTCATTTAGTTTTTTTTTCTTAATGCCAAACATGTCCGTCCGCTTTGGTTGTTTGTGATAATTCCTGTCTGTTAAGATTGACAACTAAGTATGTAGGAGAAACCTTTCGTAATCGCTGGGCAATTAATATTTCAATCATATTAACTCAATTTCATTAACATTATGATCATCACCATAATTATTAATCTCTTGCACCATAATTCATTAGAAGTTACATAAAACTGATTGAAATTCTTTGAAGCTTTCTAAATTATTGAAATTGATTGAATATTTCCTGATATTAGCGTCACATACACTTTGCTGATGTTTATGTATGTGATGATCAGTTAGAAATATTGTGTACCTTTACACTTGTTATACCTACTTGTAGATAAAGATGATAGTGATACGCTATCTATCGTTTATATCTTGTGTCTTGTATGACTATGTATACCTCGTTGCACTTGAGATATTTTTGTTATCAGAAACTCGTTTGTGGTCTACCTACCGAGATGTGTTTTTTATTATATCTGTCGTTTTCGTTAAGTGATTCCAAATTTAGAAAATTTTCTCACACAACTATGATTATAATAACGGATCATTGAACTTGAGGTCTTTAATTTAAATCTACGTATTTGTCCTCCACATACATAGACAAAAACTGACTAAGAAATTATTTTCTTTTAGCATCGGTTATATTTTAAATAATGTCTAATTAGTACCTACCTGCTTATAATAAGTAAGTACTGCCTTTATTCGCTGAAATGGTTAATAATAGGGGTCAAAAGTATTACACTTGTAGAGAATGTTGTTTTTCTCCATTAGAAGATACCTTTCAGGAACAAAATCATTACAATCATGGCGCAATTTGTATATCATCCAATTGTGACAATTTTCAGTTGTTTAAACGCTCATATGTGACTAATTTGCTTGAAATTGCAAAATTGCTAAGACAATAGCATTTATTAGTTGTGACATTTTCACCTTCTTTACTATTTAATACTATACCTACTTATATTTGTATTGTGAGACATTCCGTTAACGGACATTTTTGTGAATCAAATGAAAGTGTTGCAAGCGTTTTATAGCGCGGTTCGCAGAATCCATATAAATATACCACTGGCTATGACTAATATAATGAAAGGCGTTGAGTATACGAGCAGTATAAATTCTATGTAAGATAACAAATTAGATATTAACTGAGTAAGCGAAAACATTATCGCGCTGATTGCTTTCACATATAGCTACGGCAATTTATTATTTGCCATTCAGCAACAACTCACCAAATGAATGCGAAATCATCTTATTTCATAGGTATAATTGAATTCGATCACCTTCGGAATAGCATTTATTTTGGTCACCACAGAATTGTTATCTACATAGATGTGATACAAGTTGAAAATATATTATAATATGGGGATTTAACTACTCGGTGTGTTTTATTTTGGCAACACAGATAAGCAGCTTAATGTGTCTTATAAATAAACGTAAGTATTATATTATTGAATATTGATACGTTTCTTTTCTTTTTTCAAGTGGGCATGGTTGGCTAAATCCGAAACTATAGGGAGAAAATATTTTTCCTAGCCAGGAATCGAACCTTTTGTTCGAAGTTGAAAAAACAGCGCTATATTTTGGCACCATGCGATAATGTCGTTAATAAGAATTAAGTTCTGGGAAGTAATGACGTACGGCTAACTAAAGAAAATGCATTTTTTTAAATAATTAATTAATGGTTTTGTATAATTCGTTACATCAATACCGGCGTTGTACAGGTTTCATACATAAATCGTACTACGTGCCCCAACCATTCTCAATGTTCAGACCGTACCCAACTACATTCTGCATCAAAACATCTCGTCCTAATTTCTTGTTAGGTATCTTTCACGGTTAGGCCATAATCGAAAACTAAAAAACATAATTTATAGTGACCTAACCCGGCATCATTTTGAACAATTATTGGATCAAGGTTTAATCAACGCAAATAAGGCTGTATTTAAAAATAAAAATGTACTTATATAAAATATCAGTGTATAGATATACAGGAAAATTTACTTCAAAAATAATCACACAAGTATCCGGTAGAGTTATTGAACTTACGATGGTCGTAAAAAAATGTATTATACCTCTTATTTATGTAAGCTAATGTTTAAGCCGTTCGTAAAAATGAGAGGAACAAACTATGTCGAAGCGTTTTCGCTGTTCTCTCATTATCTACAAACATCAGGTGGGTTATTTTAAATCATTCGGAATCGACATTGGAAACGGATTTGAAACTTTCCGATGTTGATGTCGCTCCCGGCGAGCTTTGCGACGAAAAAAATTGAAAAATCGATTTGGTATTGTCATCAAGATAATCGAATTCGGAAATTTGAATAGTGATTGCGGTAATCCAGCTCGAAAGTTTTCGATTCCGTTTCCGATATCGATATCGAATGGTTTAAAATTACCCTGCAGATCCTCAATTAGAATGTTTGTATGACGTATATTGCTTTGCTAGTGCAATCAGATTGTGAAATGGTAAAAACCTTAGCTAGCTAAATTCTCCACAACGATACAAAGTCTACCTAGATAACTAATCAGCGTCCTATAATTCATATTAACTTCTATTTTTAACTTCGATTTGTGGATACAGTTACGAGATATGATATTGTTTAATGATATCAATTTTCCGATGAATAAGGCCTACGTACTTCACTAGCTCACGACCTTTTAAAAGACTTAATGAGTGTAGTAGATGACGATAATATATTCAAATTAAGTTTAATTGTATAAAATATTACTAATAGCGCGCTCAGACTACTTTCTGCCTTAACTTTTTTTATGGCTTACAGAATTTTATTTTAAATTCCCGAAAGACCGCTAATGGTACTACTATATTGACTTTTATCGCCCATCGTAATATAGAAATTTGATCCATAAAAAATATACATTCTTTATTCTTATGACTTAATACGGACTTTTTGACGGGGAATTTCACAGTGAATTTGTCCAATTTGTTTTATTTCCAAAAATTAGTTTATGAGTTGGATATTAACCTTTGTGTGTTTATAAACATGCACGAGTGAAGGGAATTGAAATGAAATAGTATAACTTGACTTTTCAAGTTCTCCCAAGATGTCCGGTAAATTTTCAGTAAAGTATCCACAGCTTTAGTGATAGGAGTAGGGGTTTCATTACATCATCGTGGTCGACATAATCATTATCATCAATAATTATCAAGAAATATTGAACACTGGCAAAATTACTCTTATTTTGTAGCCGATTGCCAATTTAAAAAAGAAAATGCTTAATACGCTGAATACTTTACGGAGCTTGAGTATAAACAATAGTTTGAGGGCAGCTTAATTTTACTGCGTCATGTAATACTCAAACACATGAGTATTGTTTGAGTACCTGACCGTATGTATGTGTGTGAATAATGTAAGCGGAGCATAATACGCACCCGATATGTAATTGTTGCTCAAATCCAAGTAGACCAAGCGTTCGATGTTCCTGAACGCGTCATCCTCTATTTCCACTATCTGGTTTGATTTCAAGCTGATCGCGATTCTGTTGCCGGGCACAGCCGCCAGTTGCGACACGATCGTTAAGCTGTTGTTGAACAGCGTTATCAACACGTTCCCATCTGTGAACAATATCCCATCCATGGTGGTTCATCATTACATTCACACTTCATTAGGGGCCCGCAACGCAATATTGCGTGGCGCCGATAAGTAGGGGACCGTAGTATGTGTTTTGAACGCATTCATGGGCCGATTGACTGTTTCTATTTTATAGCGGCTCCACGGTCAGTGACAGCAGAGCTGCTGTGAAATATAACTAAAGAATCGGGCACTCGGTATCGTTAAAATATATTTTCGTTATCACGTTAACGTTTTTAAGTTTAACTACTTAATATGTTGTGTGGTGTATTACAACATATAGTAAATGATACATAGTTATTGTATTTTTATTATACTATTACCTAATACCACCGACAAACATTAACTAATGTAAAGCTTATTACAATGTATTTTTAATAGCCTATAAATTCCCACTCCTGGATAAAGGCATCCACATTATTCACCATTGATCTCGGCCTCAGTATGTTTCTGGCTCAATGATGTATATATTTTAAAAAAGTTGTTAAAAATCACTGATGACTCAGTAGGATATTAAACAGTGAATGTAAATTATTCCGAGCATACAACTCGATAGAATTACAGTCTATTTGTTTTGTTTACGTCATTCTTTTGCGTGATAGCGTAGGATGATAAATGAACATGTATTCGGACGGCCGCGGCCGCGGCGTTACCTTTGTCTATATTATTCATTCGTTCCGGCCAATTACTGGGTATCGCGGCGATGCCTCGGCGCGAACAATTCAAAGTTAGATTGTTCGAATCTTGCACGGATATATCACAGGGAGTCTTTTCCGCGTCGGCCTCTCGAGCGCGGCTCGGCGAAACTAGGACGCATAATATCATTAACACCTACAACAAAGAAACGCCATTACTTATATAATTTCAAAGGTATACACACAACCGCCTCTGTTTTCTATCGCGGTCACTCACTTTGCATATCACTGGGAAGCACATTTTCCTCCTCGAAATTGGAAAAGACACTGCGAGGAACACCTTCGTATCTCAATATATTTTTATCTTATCTACTATGAGTCTAGTGATATCACGAGTGACATGAAATGAGCGAACACCTTATTGGTCGATCTTTATTTGTGTTATCGTTCCACTAATACGGTGCGATGTTTCTTGTACAAACATTGTCTTTTATTTTTAAGGAAATTTTGAACATAACGGCGGCAAAGTTGGAGGAAATAATCAAGCCACTGAGCGACAGCGACTTCGAGCACGACACGAAACACAAATATGCCGAGATCGGCTCCCCGGACTCCACTGAGGAGATGAAGAACTTGGAGAGCCGGCAGGCGGCGGTCACACTACTACAGATAAAGAATTACGATCCAAGTAAATACGCGGTAAAACCGGAAGACGAGCCTCATATAATGTTTAACAGTGTGCCGAGTTTACCGCCCTCCGACAGAGCGAGAGAGGTGATGCACTGCAATACCGTCATCGATATTATAAGCAAGGCTGTGGCGGTCGCGCAGCGCGAGAACGAGGAATCCCAGAAGTTCCCCTCGAATTACGTTACCGTCATAGACAGGACGCACGCTGCGGCCGGCGCGGAGTACCCGCACGATTACCCCGACGACCAGTACACGGTATACAACGCGTCGCAGAGCGCAGCCAGCCCGTGCAGCAACGAAGACCATGACAACAAGGAGATGGATCTATCGCTGTACAGCTCCGTTAAAAACGAACCGGCGGAACAGAGCGAGCCGCAGGAGCACACCAACACATACTTCCACAAAGCACTCCCACACAACAAGGCCACGAACTTCGTGGACGAGTACAAGCTGCACGTGTTCGGCCGGTCGGCCAATAAGATGAAGACATCGAAAGAGAACTCGTACGAGGATTGCAGCCAGAGCAGTAGCGGGTCGGACCCGGACAGGCTACAGATGGATATATCTCAAATGTCGCAGGTGAGAACCGCTTTTTTTATACATTATTATGTAGCACTCAAGTATCCTTTTTCTGTAATATTAATTTGGTAGACATGGTTATAATAATAATCTTTTATCTACTAATGTGTGTGTTCAATGAATGTCCAGACTCTTACGCTAGTAAGGACTCTTTCAGGAACCTTTGTATTCGCCTTATAAATAAGTTAATTGCAAAAATAAGATCACTTATTATATTTATATCGCATAAAACAGTTGATGAATGAATGAAAACGATAAAAATATATTAAAAATAAGTAAGTAGTTGTGTGTGTGTGTGTGTGTTGAGTGGTTTTATGTGTGCGGTTGGCGTGTATATGAGAGTATATGCACAAGTGTGATTTGAGTGTGTGTATGTTAAGTAACGTAGGGACATAAAAGACTCGTTTATGAAAAAACGCTCCGCTTGCTGTGAACATATCCTTATACTCTGATAATGCGGTTGTAGAATACGGGTAATGAATAAGCCTGTCGAGATGTGACAGTGACATATAACAATGCTTTAGTGAATCTATTTCTTCATAGAAATTCCGCTCTTGCCCGATGTCAATTATTATGTTTAAGACGTTGCGCGTTTAAGGACATTCGTGAAAACTGATCGTATGTATTTATTTATGACAATTTGCCGTCTGAATTATACAAAATACGAACGAGAGGCTTGGTCACATGCACCGAACATAAATCTTGATTTTGGTGATAGGTGGATGATACACTATTCAACAGATTTGCATACTTCTGACTACCACTATAGGGAATAAAGTCGTTACGATTATATATTACAGGACGACCCTGAGGAGACGCAGTCGGCGCGCTCGGCCCAGTCATCGCCGCAGCGGCCACAAGAACACGAACAAGATAAAGAATCCCTCTGGCAAGCTCTTCATAGACAAAACGGTATGAAAGTAACAAACATTACAATCTCGCCACTAGAGTTGGATGGGGTGCGAGGGTGGAAGCGGCCGGTGGCTGCAGTGGTTGGCGAAGGCCAGCAACGGAATACTATTTGGGCTAATAATTCACCTCGCATCCCGTCGACATTCGGGAGAGTGGCTCTTTCAGTGGTCAGTTGGTCTAACAGCCGAATATTTAAATGGCAGGAATTTGAGAACTTACACTCTGTATAGGCAAGAAAAATTGTTATTTAATAGTGAAAATGAACTTTGTAGCAATGAAAAATAGCTACATACTAAAAGGCTGAAAGCAAAATCGTTTAAATCGAGTTTATGGTTCAGCCTCCGGTACTCTATAATTCGATCGTGTTATAACTACTTCTACTCAAGCGATGTAACACATGAGCAAGTGAAACAGAGTGTGAAATAAAGTTAGTGGCGGAGGGCAGCTGCTTTGTAAAAAGTATTATTGGATATTTCTGTGGTATGGTCAAGCTTGGTGCAATTCGCACTTTGGTGCATATAGCACTTTGGTACACTTCGCACTTTGGTGCACTTTGCACTTTGGTGCGAAGATACAAGCACATCGGCGGGTCCACCTTGGTGCACAATTCAGTAGGTGTGGGCGTGACAGATAGAATGAGCACTCCTTGTAGGTCAATATAATTACAGGCACGCAGCATTGTGCGAGCTGTATTAAACTTTATTGCGTGGTACCAAGATTCGTTATGTATTGAAATGTGTTTGCGGAGTGATCCCTGTGTACCTGAACCTGTAAGTATTGTATGGTATGGTACAGGTCGCAGCGGCGAGGCGACGCAGTTGCTGCGGCGGCTGATCAACAGCAAACAGCTCGGTATGACCGTCTCGCCGCTGCGGGCGCCCGCGTCGCCGCTGTCCACCACAGCGGCGCAGCAACCGGTCAATGGCGACGTATCACCGGTAATTATACATATTTTTTATATATTTTTTTATGGGATAAAACTTCATAGGGGATTTTATTTTATTATTAATGGATGACCTAGTAGACCTATATTTAATTCTGACTTTTTATAATGATTACAAATGCGCTAAAGAAACGCAAGATTGTAGGTTACTATACGCGCTTTCTGAATTACCTTGTATTTAAGGGGTCTCAAACTTATTTTGTCTTCTGCCCACTTTGAGAATGAATAATTTTTAGCGCACCCTTTTTTTCACCTACTTAAAAACCATTATAACTTCAAATTAAATTAAATATTGTAAGCCTCTACACAACGCCCCCATTTTTTTTCTGGGTCTCTTACCGCCCTTTAGGCCTGCAGCGCCCACAAGGCGGCGTTATCGCCCACTTTGGGAAAGGCTGTTGTATATGGTCATAGACAAAATTATCTATGAGACTTTGATCTTAGATCAGTAAAGTAAATGCATTATTGGAGGATAGTATCTTAGTATCAGTTAATGGGGAACACACCATTCCTTCGTGGCTCCACTACGGTAGAGATTAACTCACGCAAACACTGTCGTCAAACCTGTTAGGTATGTTTTCGGACAACTACATAAAATATAATGACGATTACGGAAAAGAAAAATAAAAACAGTAGTCTGTTGATATTTTATCAAGGTGCTATGTAGGTACAGTCAACATGAAAATCTACGAATTAAAACCGTTCAAATATCTTAGAAAGAACCATATGTAAGGAACCCTGAGATCACACACTTGATGATCTACTTTTAGTTTACACACATATTTTATGAGTTCTCTCATAAAATATGTGTGTATTTGCTTTAATAAATACGTTCACAAATAATACTAACAGCCTGCATCGTGTCTATTTGTACCGCACAAACTTAATTACCAACATAACAATAAACAAAATATTAGATGTCACACCATACGTGCGTTTCCACCAAACGGATGCCGATCGGCCCCCTGATTACATATTTTGCCTAGCCTAACGATAGCAAAGCGACAGCAATAATCTCGCAATAATTGCTTTCAAATCGCAGATTTGTATGGCGTCGCAGCGCTACGTAATACGAATTAGCAATTTAAAAGTAAATATTGCGCGATTTCTGCTATCGCTAGGCTATTGCAAGTTACGTATTCAGGGGGCGGGGCTGTTTTAAATCATTCAAAATCGATTTTGGAAAAGAATCCAAAAAAATACCGATATCGGCGTCACTTCCGTCAAGCTATCAAATGGCTATTTTAAATATCGATCGGATGACAGATGAGCGCGAAAAATTTTGGTCGCGGAAAGATAGTGTACGATTTCGGAAATCAGTCTCGGATGTTTCCGATTCCGTTTCCGATAACGATTTAGAATAACCCCGCAAATCTAGTGGTCCAGTAGCGTAAGTGTCACATCTACAACTTTGTTAAATCTTACACAACTATTTCTGTATACACAACACTTGTTCAATGTGGCCGAGAACGCACTGGAAATAGAACCATGAGAAAACAATAGTAAAGGACGCTATGTCGGCATAAATTTGTCTCTTTATCGTACACCTGAGTGCTATGTTAATATTTTCCTCGTAGTTGAAGGAATAATGTATGCAATGCGGTATATATTAGTGGTGTAACTAATATTCTTAATTATTAGTGATGTAGCTATGCGAATATTCGCACGGTTTTCAATGTTCGCATTATATATCTATTGCGAATATTGTTAGCAACATTATTATACTATTAAAAGCGATATAATTGGTCAAATGCAAGACCAATAGCGAAAAAAATAATACGATTTTACCACGATTTTATCGTTAAATATAACATCCATTTTTAAATACAAAACTCGTCTCCTAAGGTACTATGAAAGGAAAGCTTGCATATGTTCAAAAAGTCCCGCGATATCCTTATTTCGCGAGGCTAAGTCACACTTTCGTTGTTTTTTTTTATTAAATAGATCAAATATTCGCATTTGTCTGTTGAAAAATGTACATTCTTTACATCACTAGTGAGTATAAAGTAGGTTTTATCAATATTTCTTTCGTATGAGTGGTATTAATAATGTATGTATGTGCTGCGGTATCGATCGATTAAACCTATGTAAATTTCATGTAATTTTTCTCTTTACATATTATAATATGTAAGCAACAACAATATAGGGTAAAAAATATTTAAAATAATAACAAGTAGGTCATATCTATTACGTTTATGTATAACTTGTATGTGTATACGGTGATTGTCTATTTCATTAAACAATGAAGATTATATGATTCAGAAGTCTAAAGCTGCTTATATACATTTACTCATGTTCTTGTGTTACTCATTACTCATGTTATTATCGTTATTGTCGCTCGATGTATGCTGTTTTGCGTTCAATAAAATCTGTCAGCTACTTTCTACATAACGATCAAACCAATTCATATTATATGTTGGTTCATTGATCAACAAAAACCATCCACTGTGGCGATCGACAAAAATACCATATCGATCGTCTATTGCCTACACAATTTATTATATTTTTGACGATCAACACGTGTGATCAAACTAAATCGAATGATTGTATAGGCACTATTATTCAATAATCAATTGTTGTGTGGCCATCAGAACGGCGAGTGGCACGGCTCGAGCCGCGGCGCGGGCGTGGCGGGCACGGCGCGCAGGAAACAGAGCTTCCCGGCGCGCGCGCAGCCCGTCGCGCCGCCCGACCCGCCCGCCGCCGCCGCCGCCGCGCACTGGCCGCAGCCCGCCTCCGACAATGTAAGTCACTACACATTGTGCTTCTATTTCTATCTATTTAGCTGTAAGACTGCTGCTAGACTATTGATTATGCTTGACAGATCAAACCCCCCATGGTAATTGTGTGTGTTTTAACGAAATTATAGGAGCGGCTTAGCTTCATCGCTCCGTTGAAATAAAGTGCATAATAGCGGCGATTATTCATCTAAACTAATAATATAAAGAGCTAAAGTTTGTGAGTTTGGATGTAAGCGGTGATCTTCGGATCCATTGATCCGATTCTGAAAACTTTTCACTAATAGGAAGCCACGTTAACCTTGAGTGCTATCGACTATGTTTCATCGAGGGCCGAGGGCGAAGCCGCGTGTAGAGCTAGTAATACAGAGGTTAAGATCCACGACTCGAATACAAGCATTACTGCTCATCACATAAAATCTTCCGTCTACCGGGAGTCCAAACGCCAAGTCACTAGCAACTGGGTCGTCGAACACTTTACACAACGAGGTGGCTTCCCCTGCAGATGGAGCCGCTGGACGGCGCGGCGGGCGGCGCGGCGGGCGGGGCGGGCGGCGGCGCGGGGCGGGCGGCGCCGCGCGTGGAGCTGGCGTGCAGCAACTGCGGCACGCACACCACCACCATCTGGCGGCGCGACGCGCGCGGCGAGATGGTGTGCAACGCGTGCGGCCTGTACTACAAGCTGCACGGCGTGCCGCGCCCCACCGCCATGCGCCGCGACACCATCCACACGCGCCGCCGCCGCCCCCGACACGACGCCAAGCACGCCAAGAACAGTGAGTACACCACCCCCACCCCCGCCCCTCTCACACATGCGGGACACGCTAAAGTTCCATACTAACCTGAATATGTCATTATTTTGAACTAGTAATTTATTTTTTGACGTATCGATGTTCTGATTTCACATAATTATTGCAATTGTGCTATGGAAATGCTGGTTTATGGGTTTGTATATATTTTCTGTCTTAATCAGCCAGTATAGAAATTTAGAATCAGGGCGTCGGTTAAGGCTGTACCTCGCCGTGTCTTGGTCAGCCGATGGAAACTTTATGGGACCTGTAGGGCATTAAATTATCATTTGTCTAGCATTAGTTTTTTTCTGTAATTCTAGATATTGTAGTAATTTAAATGATCCATAATATAATGTTCATAGCGACTATTCTGTCGGCGACTTATGTTTAACTATTATAACTCGGCTGATGGAGCCGGTACCTAATGTTTTTATTATCTCGAAATCGTTCGGTCTGGCGGTGTTGGTAGAATTCTTCTTGTATTTCTCCTCGAAATTCTTCTTGGATTAGCGGAGGAACTTCTTCACGCTTTATGTAATATACCCGTTTGTGGCGTGACCATGTAAATTCTAAATTCAAATTTGATTAACAGAATCGCGTCGAAGCGCCGGCGGCGGAGGCGGTGGTGGAGGGGGCGGAGGCGCAGAGCCGGTGGAGAGCGGCGGGGGAGGTGGCGGCGGTGGCGGCGGCGAGGGCGCGGAGGAGGCCGTGCTGGCGGCGCTGCGGCGCCAGCTGCAGCCGCACCTGCTGGCCGCGCTGCACGCGCACAACACGCGCGCGCACCGCCAGCCGCGCCCGCAGGTCACACTCCACACACTATATCACTAACACAATTTTACTTTAACTGGTGGTAGGCTTCGGCCGTGGCTAGTCACCACCCACTGAACAAAGCCATGTCGCCAAGCGGCCTAGCCGTGTTCCGGCATGATGTTCGGTGTTGCCATTCATGGATGGCGGGTCAGATCAGCTACCCGATCTACTGCCGCCTTCCTACCTAAGCAAGTATGGTCCATCGTAGATCTCATCGTCACTTACCATCAGGTGAGACCGAAATCAAATACTTGCCTATAATGTAATAAAAAAAATAAAAAAAAAATCCTACATTGTACTGTGCACACTCGCGAACATTCATTCAGCACCCATTTAAGGTTGATCTTAAGAGCTATTTTAGCATATAAGTTGGTGATGCTGGTATTGACAACGCGTTGTGCACTGACATATCTACAGGCAATTACTCTCTAATATGCTAACCCGATCTTATTGAATTATGAATTCTTGGGACTATCTAGATAATGGATCCTATATTAAAGTTCGCGACCGCACATAATAGTAGCCTTACTATAATTATCGCCACGAACACCTAGAAATGCCGAGTAAGTGGGGGCGCAGCAGCAGTCTACGTCCCGTTTAAAATTAATTCAGTAGCGTCCTCCAAACTGAGAGCTACTAGGACAGACTCAAATATTTTACCAGTTACCATGCATTACGGTTTTTTTTTTTGCTAAATATTACTATATATGGTATACTCCTTAGAAAAATCCTGTCTATATGTCAATGTAATGTAGACGTCTGATTCTATATATGATTGTAGTGTCATATATATTATCCTAGATATTTGTCAAATATATACAATCATGGTATATATACCTTAAAATACCAATCGATCAGTACGAGATATGTTGAGTGGTCAGTAGAGCGGTGCTTAGTGTGGGACCGTATAGTAGGTGTGTTCGTCTGTCGATGTTTCTTGTAATGAATAAGTTTTATGACCCGCAGGTGGGTCTCAGCGCTCCCGAGTACGACGAGGCGCCACTGAACCTCGTGGCGAGCCACGTGGCCGCCGCCGAGGAGACGCACTGACTGCCGCACTGTGATACCGACGCCCACGCCCACGCCCCCGCCCCGCCCCCGGCACAGGTACCGCCCACGCACCCACAGTAACCAACATAGACTTTACTCTAATGAGTTTAAAGTTCAAACTCCATTGCGCGTATCAACTAGCTTCCTTTCCAACTTAGGAAAACGGGATATCGCTCTGAGCGTTTTATTAAAATAACCTCATGAACTTTTTTAAAACGAACGCAGCGATATCTCTCTCGTAAATAAAAATTCAAAGATTTTATTCATAGTATTAAAAAAGCAAGCAATAATAAAAAAATCTCTTGATGTAACATAGTAAATATAAAGTGATAGTTGAGGCCAGTTTATAATGACAATAGTGGAAATTATTATATTCCAAACAAATTCTTCATTCCTTTCATGCTGTCGCACGAAAGTTACTATTTTTATACTAAGAGAACCATAAAAAATTGCAAACAATTAAATCCGTTTTCACTGTATATTTGTATTCTCCGCTGTTTTGATAAAATCGACCGGTTGAATCACGGAATTACATTGCAATTTGAACTTACTTCAATAAACTATAGAGACGAATCGATGTTAATAATACGTGTACCATTAAAGTCGATTATAGCTTGAACTTATTTCAAGTAACACTTCACTTAATTATTCATCATCGATCGTATAATATTTAATCTGGAAAACCGAACCGATTATTGAATACAAAAAGCAGGGCATTATGCATAACTTTAAAACTAGGGCGCGGGAAACATGATTTAATTGTCTTAGTGCCTATTAATAATAGGAGCGATAATTGTACCGCAGTGGATGTTATGTGAAAGGGCACTTGCCGTGTGTACATATTTTCCTAACATGTGATATGTATGATTACTGGTCATGCATGTGTAAGCAAGTAATGTGTTGCACTTCGCGGTTGTTTGAAGCAGCCACACGACTATTCCGAGTTCATTCGATTTTTTACTTTACACACTCGAATTACGATCTGTAATAATAAATCTCGTAAAAGATTATGATACTATGATATCGGGTCTTATTATAAGCCTTGCCTTAAAATGCTCTCTTGATATTCGTGAAATTATATATACGGTTACCTAATGCAGGACGCAAGTATTCATTTAGTTGTAGGTCATATTGTAAATTTTATTTTTTACTTAAGTAGGCAGTAGTTTTAGTTTTGTGTTAAATTCGTTAAATTATAAGTGTCTAATTTATTTCCCATTTCGGTCAGTATTTACAATGTAAGTATTTTATTTTTATTTCTGTGTAGTATTTTTTCTTAGATAAGGTAACAAGATGTAAAGAAGCAATAATGACGAGCAAATGATTTTCGTCGGTGGAATCTCGTGGCGTTAGAAATATTTATGTATTTTAAATCCAACTACTTGATTTCAAAATATCCGGTCGAAGAAACTTTTGAATGAAAACAATTCACAATTAGTCTCAAAAATGTATACTTTGTGATTAACATTATTATATTTACACATTGCCTTTACATATACATACATAATAATATACTAATAAAATCCTGTAACTTTTGGCATTATTATAATAGATATACTTAACATGATAGATGAAGGATTTATTTTAGTAATTAATATTTTGAACCGTATCACCGGGCATTTTTGGTCGTCATTCGAACAAAATGTGTTACAGCATTGTGTTGCAAGTCAAGTTTCACCAGATCACCTCATAACGGTCAGTGTTACGTGTATTATGATAGCAGAACGCATTTACGTCGTCCGTACGTTGAGCCGACCCGTATTGTATTGTTATTGCTTCCGTTCGACTTATGTTTGCTGTGAGCTCTGTCACCGTCCTTTACTTGACGTCTCTACTTAATTTAGTGTTAGTTATCGTTTTATTGTCGAAACCCCACGGGCCAGTAAAATACAGCAGTCTATGAGACATTGTGATAATACTTAGCTAGACAAAACTCAGCGGTGGCGACGCTGGGACCTCTGAGATTGTGTGATTCTATTGCAGCTAACCACTCAACGTTTACGTCAAGCTTGTCGTATTTAAAAAGCTTTAAAATTGAGATTATTTATTCATTATTGGGATCACTGTATAGTTGTCTGTGTGTTGTTTAGCATTGCTCGGGTACTTTTTGTACTTGTACCTTGACAATAATGTTTCATAAGTTTTTTTTTTATATAATGAAACTCAATACTTTTTAAAGAACGTAAATTATATAATGTTTCGCTCTCTACCAGGCCGCGGCTCTCTTTGTGATGATATTAAAATTTGGAATTAATTGATCTGTCCTTAGATTTACTAACGATATTGGTTAAGACGTGTTTATTTGTCTAAGAGTTTCCAATTCAAATTTATTTAAATTTTGATTCTATACTTAAGTGGTCCGAAAATAAATGTATTATTCATGCAGTGAATTACGAAATACTTAATTATTTTATTAGTATCGGTTAAGTTATACTTATTTAGTTCTTTTTTTAAATATATTACTGTTAACTAAAATCAATTATTGAATAAAATTCGCAAGAACACGCTTTTATAACTTAAACAAATTATGATGCTCTGGTGCTTGCGAATTAATTCATACTCTCATGCAGTTAGTTAATGGTAATATTCTTTATACTTTGACCCAATGAACAGTTCTCAATCTCCACTAATATTGCTGCTCGCAGTAGTGATACAGTATTATTTTATTAAATTCTACCCTGTACATTTGTCTTAGTTTTATTATTTTTATAGTTTTTATGTAATTTGACGTCCGAATTTCTTATTATATTTAGTAACCTATCAATGATTAATGTGTTGGGTGTTTAGCTAAATATGGCCATGTTCGCCTCGTATACTTAGTGCAGAACCTACGCGCTACACCCCTCTCCTTGTCTCTATCGTAATTTAAAAATAGCTCTGATATTCGATCTTCCAATTTGATTATTTATTACTATTTAGGTTAATTTATGGATATAGAGGTATTAAGAGTTGATGAACAATGTATATCTTCATTTAGTTACTAACCAACCGGTTGTGTTGTGTGCGCTTACGCCTAACAAGCATGTGTTTGTGATTTTCTTATTATTATCACGTCTGCCCGACGGACGCGACGCGCAGTGCCGGTAACTACTGGGTATTATTATAATTTATGCTGGAATATGGACTTCGTAATCATATCCTAGAAATTCCATTCAATTTTCGAGTACTAAAGACTGACGAGAACTCCTATGACGTCTTCTGTTTTGTTTTTGTACCTAATAAATCTGTCACCGTATATTTCACTCGAATAAACATTCGACAAATAATAAATGTAAAAGTATTTTAATTCCATTGTGATATATTTTGTTTGAGAATGTAGTTGTGTGTTTCCGAAAAGCAATAACTTTGTGATAAGTGGTGATGAACATTGACTGTATGTAACTCAAAACAATTTTCTGAATTTTATAGATTGAATATTGTCAATTATGATATTTATATGTGTTGTACAGTTGAACTCAAGAGCGATATAGCTATTGCCAACACAAACGTGAGGAACGAAATGTATTGATCGAAACCAGTAATATGATAAAGAAAACTAAACATTTGTACCTTAACACTGCTAGTTCGACTGTGCAAAACTTCGATACAGATAAGCTCGACTCCTAAAAGTCCAACTTCAACCGAACCCTGTTCAACATTAGGCAGATTTTACCATAATCGTCTGTAGTAATAAAGCTCTAACGAAACACGTATTCGGAGTATGATGTATGTAAAGCAATAATTTCCAATATAGAAAGCTTAATGGACCATTCGTTGTTGTTGTCGTATTACTTAACTGTAGGTAACGTATATCATGTAAGTTTCAGCATAAATTATCCGTTTGAGATTGTTAAGTATGGCGTGTGGCCGGAATACTCATTGTGAAACATTAGTTATTGTTGTATAGATGATAAATAATGTGACTTACGCAGGGATGGATACTTAAATTATTAAAGTTTTAACTGATATATTGGCTATGTAGTGAGTAGAATATTTTTTTACAAATAAATTATAGCAGCTATTTGTTGTTGTTTTATTGTTGGTACCGGGTTGGTACACACACGCTCAAATTAATCATAACACGAGAACTGCGGGCACCAAACTAACCCGATCAACCAACACTTCAGTTTTCATCTCAAATCTCACAACTGACTGATATACTATTAGGCTTATCCAAACGGATCGCGCAGCCTCAGGAACATGACGCGCGCGGGCTAATAGCGAGACAAATGACAGCACTCTCCCGAGTCACTTCACTGGTTCCGCAAGTAAATTAGAGCGGCAGAACATCTCCCGCAGCTTAATCTCGTCGTTAAGTCTCGCGCAGCACACATTTGGCATTGTACTGGCTATGGCTATCATTAAAAAAACATTTCGTTCTTTACAAAATAAAATGTAACCACCCACAAATTAGTGGGTATGTTGCCAGTGTCAAGTATTACAGCGATAAACAATTCAATAAATACACATCATAAATAAAAAAATATAATGAAATAAAAACAAATTTACAGTTACATCATTTTATTGAGCTAAGTGACAGTGACAATAGGTCGTTTGAGCGCTTGTCGCGTGCGCCGGCGCTTGTCGCGAGCGCGGCGCGCGGCGCCCGCCTCGCGGAACAGCTGCTCGCCGTCCGCCGCCTCCGCCTCGCGCCGCAGCCACTGCAGCGCGTGCACGTTGTAGCCCACCATGTCCTGCAAGTTTATAAGTGACTATAACCCTCGACAAAAGCCTTGGACATGGCAAATGGCAAATCTTGGCTATATTAAATAGGTAGAACTACATACAGAGACGTCTCTAGCTCACGTAGGAGGCCATCCATAAATTACGTCACACGAATTTGATGGATTTTTTACCCCTCCCCCGTCCTTGTCACAACTGGTCACATTTGTGAGACCCCCCCTACCTAGTGTGATGTCACATATTTTGCAATTTTACATTTAGAAATTTATGAAATTAAAACAGCAGTGTTCCGAAATTTTTATTTCCATTTCAATTATTTTCAATAAAATCAATAGTTGTAATACTTAGATATATAATATTATATTTTGAAAAAATGTGATGTCACAAAATTTGGGACCCCTCCCCGCCCCTTGTCACTCAATGTCACACTTCGTCGCCCCCTCCCTCCCCCTTAACGTGTGACGTAATTTATGGATGGCCCCTAGCGCCCGGGTGCAAACATCACCCTAGCTAGCGCCCTCTAGTACCTAAGAAATTTGAATTTTTAAATTGCCGGGCCAGGGGGCGCTCGGGCCCCCTGAGACCGCGGCACCCGGGTGCCCCGCCCACCGTAGGTAAAGACGCCTCTGACTACATATATAAGGTGTAATAAAAATTGTGTAAAATATTTTAACCGATGAATCAGTGTGTTATATGGATCACGTTGATGTAAAAAATAATTGTGTAAATGATGTTTGATTTTATTTTTAAACAAGACCTTACTGGATCGCCTTGTTTTTCCCTTCGTAACCTGTCGCAGACTTGAACAGTCATATGTCACTTCTCATTGAAAGTGATACATATATGTGAATAATAAAATAAATGCCATTCGTTGGTAAGCGCAGCGGTTTCTAGACAAAATAAAATTTTCAAAAGTTGTCCGCTAATATAGAAAGATCAGGAAATACTGAGAATGCTTTTTCTGTGGGATTTGAACAGGACAACTTCCATCGATTAGGCTAGTTTTATAACGGACTCACTCTCATCTCAGTAAGTCTCATGGTCGCCTTCGCTTGTATCTGGATCATGTGTTTGAGCAGCGCCTGGTTGGCGACGAGCGGCGCGTGGTGGACCTTCAGCAGGAATATGGCGAGCCGGCAGAACAGCTCCGTGCTGTCGCCGCGGTCCAGCAGCCTCGGCAGCATCTTAACCACGTCGCAGGCAACGCTGAACGGAATTAGCAGGAGGGCTTCTTCCAGGTCACTGAAATTAAAACCAGCTATCGTATAAAAAAAACTGCGTTGAAATTGGTACCATCGTTTGGGTGTTACGATGCCACGGACAGACACACATACAGACAGATATAAGCCTTAAACTTATGAACAACCGTGACGCGTGGGTCGGGGTTAGAAAGGAAAAGGATTCTTAATATAAAAATAAAAAACAAATATACGTGTCGAATTAAATAAATAATATCGCTAGACTATCACATCAACAACATAGTCTCACACTAAGCAACGCTTGTATTGTGGGTACCGTACAATGGACTGAGATCGAACTCAGTATACTATAATACTTATATAGAACGAAAATTTTTATGCTAAGCGCTTCTGGTGAATTCTATGGACGTGTGGTGTGATATGATTTAATACATTTTATTTCTAGTAAGTATCTACTATAGTTATATGCCGGTTATTTATTATTACTTGTTTTTTTTAAATTTAAACTATTTCAAATATTTTAGCTCACGAAAATGTTTGATATTTTTTTTAAATTTGCATAGTGGAACGCGAATGCTATCAAGTATTAAAACGACCATGACTAACCTACCCATATTAGCAAATAAAATAATAATAATACCAGTGCAAAAACGAAAAAAAAACATTACGAACGCACTTAAATCTTTTGACCTTACCTTGAGCGTATCTTCTTAACGGTCTCTACTAAGAAGTCTTCTGGCGTGGTGCAGTTATAAGCGGCCATCAGTAAGGGCGGTTGCACAAACTGCCCGCGCGCCTCCGACAATTCCCGCTTATATTCCGCGCCCACGGACAAGCATTCCGTTATCGAATCTGCCTGTAATTAAAGGATTTTTCAATACCGAACTCTATTGCCAGCATATTTAATTAAATTTGTATTATACTTACAGCTTTTTCTGCACCGATGGTCTTCCTTGTGGGCATGCTAAGGCCGGGCAAACCGGGTACTGGAGCCTATAAAACATTACGAAATATAAAATCATTTGCGTCAATTGTTTTTTCTCAGTCTATTTTCGGAAATACGAGTCTTTACTGTATGACGATTGTTTAGAAATTTAGATGACACCATTTTATTATAGGTTGTTTAATTTCTAAACTAACTGTTCTTTTTCTTTTTTAGGTTAGCATTCGGCTACAAAATTGGGAAAATTTTGCCAGTGTGGAGTAAGACATGTTTACCGACCAATATTACACATTATGTATCAACGAAACCATTGGAGACATATTTTTTTGGAAAATAAAACAAAACTGACAACTTCACCGTTCAACTTCCCGCCAAAAACCCTACACTAGCTAAAAAAATAAACTTAGTATGTTGTCTATGATTTATATGAACTAACGTGTTGTTCTCCGGTGGCGAGTCCCTCGTCCTGCTCGTCCGCGTCGCCCAGCACGAGCGGCTCGTCCGTGCGCGAGTACAGGCGCAGCGCGCGGTCCGCGCCGCACGACACGGCGTGCAGCCCGCCCGCGCCCACCGACACGCCACAACACTCGCCCGCGTGCCCCTGACCAATGTGACACAACGACAATTATTGAACATTCTTAACCCTTAGTAGCCTGATTTACGAAAGTGATTTATATTTAATATTACTGTGTTTAATAATAATGACATTTGTTTTTTTTTAATTTCGTTGGAAAGAATAATATACAACAGTTAAATACGTACAGCCAACCTATAAAAAAAAACTAATAGTAATGTGAACATTCGGTTTAAAAGATTGGTATCAAAATTGAAACTCTAGGCTATTAAGGGTTAAACATTATAATAATTATAGGAAGACATCATCCAATTACAATTATACTAGTAAACACTTTTTCTTTTGGAAAATGCTTTAACATATAATTTGACTAGCTGCGCCCCGCAGTGTTACCCGCTATTAAAAAGTATGTCCTTTTTCTTTATGTCCTTTTGCAAATGCACGGTTCCTGTATGCTATTCCATAGGAACCGCGCCTTTTTCGGGATAAAAACTAGCCTATGTGCTATTCCAGACTATAATCTATCTCAGTGCTAAATTTCATGCGGATCCGTTCAGCCGTTCTGGCGTGATTGAGTAACAAATAAACATCCATCCATCCAAAATTTTACATTTATAATATTAGTGGGATTACGATTTGGGGCTTACTTTCATATTTAGGCATAGTAAATCAACCCCATTAACTGTTATTTAGACTCTAAGTTATAATCGACTGCCCTGTTGCCTAAACAACGTCTACCTTTATGTAAAACAACATACAAATAAGCATATAGACTGGAAAAAAAATACTGTCAGAATATTGAGGATTTTCACTTGTAAGCAGAAAAAGTAAAGTCCATGGGTAGGAATTATTTATAATTAAACTAGCTGGCGCGGTACCACGATGATACACTTACCTAAGATACCTACCTACCTACGATGGTACCTATAAGGCAGAGATATATCTTTATCAGGGATATATCAGAGAAATAAACCTTAAACCGCCATTACAACCGCTACATTCAAACACACAAACATTCTACAATATCTATACATATAAATAAAATTGGAGTGTCTATTTGTAATATTAAAATAACCGCTTTTTACTAAGTGCATTTGGATGTATACACGTTACCTATACCGAAACAACATTTTTTAAAATTTTTGTCTGTCTGTCTGTCTGTCTGTCCGTCTGCCTGTCTGTCTGTCTGTCCGTCTGCCTGTCTGTCTGTCTGACTGTCTGTCTGTCTGTTTGTTCCGGCTAATCTCTGTAATGGCTGGACCGATTTTGACGGCACTTTCACTGGCAGAAAGCTGATGTAACAAGGAGTAACTTAGGCTACTTATTTTAGAAAAAAGAATAGGATCTCACGAAAAAAAAATAAAACCAATGTTGCAGCGCAGCGCCTGATTAAGTTTGATAGCAACACCTGCAATGCTTCCCGCGGGCTCAGAATGGGCGGGCAGGCTGTTGTCAACGGTTGTCTTTGTTAAATACCACGCGGACGAAGTCGCGGGCAACAGCTAGTTCTAAGTATGAATACGATAAGAAAATCACTCACATTTAATGTAATAATATTATCGTAAGTGTCGGCATCCCACTGCTTCACTTTCCCGTCCTTGGAGCCGGTGAAGAAGTAGTGTGTGCTCGGCACGAACTGCAGCGACGTCACCGAGTCGTTGTGCGCGAATATCGACTTGTGACAGTCGCCGAAGTCCATGCCCCAGATCTTGACGTTGCGGTCCGACGAGCCGGTCGCGATGATGTTCGAGTCGTAGCTGATGTCCAAGCAGAGGACCGGCAGCTTGTGCCCGTATAAGGACAGGTAGAACTGAAAATATATTAATAATAATACCAGCCCTCTTAATGTTGTTGGGCACGGGCCTCCCGTCAAAGCGAGGGTAACTGGAAATATATTCATCGTGGAATATAATATAATATATATTATTATATCGTAGGAACTATTAAATTAATTATTTATCTATACAAAAATAATGCCAAACTAAAATAAATAAAATAACTTACTTTATTTGGAATCATTTTATGAAGTGAGCATTTTGAAATGTTGATTTTAAAAAATATTTTTTGTTCCCTTCAAAATGGCAATTGTGATTTATTTTTAAGTTATTTGTCAAATCGAAATTCTGACTACACATAATAATTACAAGTGCGCTAAGGAAGTTCAGGTTCACATAGTAGTATGCCCTTCCTATATCACGCTGTATATCATACTTACGTTTTGGAGACAGAGACGGGCGGATGTTGGTGTGTCCCTCTTTCATACAACAGTGTGTGCTTAGATCTTATAAAATAATAGGAATTTCAAAACTCTATATTTAAGTCAAAGTCAAATCGTTTATTTCGTATACGCCTACGGGGGCACTTACAAATTGTCATTACATTTTTTTTTCTTAACTCTACAACCGGATCGGAACGCGACCTCAACTGAGAAGATCCGGCGAGAAACTCAGCAGGCTTGTCTTTTTTAACTTTACCTTACTTTTTTTATTATATATTTATTTACCTTAAAAGTGTCCAAGAAAAATATCTTCACAGTGGAATCCATCAATGCGACCGCGATAAACTTATTGTTTGGACTAATTTTGACAGCTAGCACTGACTCCTCCAGTTCCAGTGTCCTTGTATGCAGAACTGATAATACCTAAAAGCACACAAGTTAATGTGTAAAATGATTATTATTTTTTTCGTGTACTTTTAATTTTACTAAGTAGGTAGGTACTAACCTTAGATTTGGATTCCCCTGATTGATCTTCTATTAGTTCAAATTGCCATAATTTCACTGTTTTGTCCGCACCGCCAGAGAAACATCCTCGCTGAAACAAAACATAGCAACATTGTGACTAAAGTACATACGACCTATATTTTTTCTTGATCACTGTATTTTTTAACCGCTGACTGCGTTGCCTCTCCCCCTCTCCTTACCATCCTGGGTTATGATGGGCTACTTCTTTAGGTGCGAGTCCGATTCGATTCGCCATCTTAGTGGCCCTGCTGAAATTGTTTGGCCTAAATCAGGGGTCGGCAACCTGCGGCTCGCGAGCCACATGCCGCTCTTTGGATGTGAAGCTGCGGCTCTTTAGTTCCATACGCAATTATTATTTATTTTACAAAAAAAAGCATTGAAAAATCTTTCTGAATCAATTAACGAGGATTGGGCACCATTTCTATCTCTCAGCCACTTGTACTCGCTTTTTTTCTATTTGACCACTTTTTGGACATCTGTATACTATCCATTTTTTTTGTGAAACAACACTACTTGTATATGAATAAATAGATTAGTTTTTTTTTATCAAAGAACTTTATTTATGCAAGTACTATTTATTGTTCAGAAGAAAAAAAAATGTGGCTCTTTAAAAACTTTGGATTTTTTTTAAATTGTAATATTTACTCTTCCGACTCAAAAGATTGCCGACTCCTGGGTTACATCAATAAAAAAAAAAACTTTTTTTTTATTAAAATATTGGCAAGTATTTGATTTCGATCTCACCTGATGGTAAGTGACGATGAGATCTACGATGGAGCATACTTGCCTAGAAGGTACCTGTTCACTCTCAACTTGAAAACACCCAGATTATAGTCAACGGGGAACAAAGACCGTAGCGTGTTCCATTCCTTGGCAGTTGATTTTCTTTTTAAATAGTCACCATGTCAGGAGTGAGTCCGACGGTGGAGCAGTCGGCGGTGTGCGCCGGCACCTGCTCCAGCAGCCGGCCGGCCGCCACGTCCAGCACCAGCAGCGCGCCGCCCGCGCAGCCCGCCAGCGCGTGCCGGTCGCCGGCCGCGAAGCACACGCTCGTCGGACGACCGCACGACACGGGGATCGTGCGAAGACACGACTGGGTCGTCCTGGGAAAAAACCTAATCTAAATACCGCCAGACAAAACAAACAAACGTCCAAACAACAATTGACGAATGACGATGAAATTGACTTCAATCTGAGTGTTTTCAAGGCGAGAGTGAACAGGTACCTTCTAGGAAAGTATGCTCCAGCGTAGATCTCATCGTCACTTACCATCAGGTGAGATCGAGACCAAATACTTGCCTATAATGTAATAAAAAAAAATAAAAAAAACAAGGACTCAATGAACTAGGGGCCGTCTCAATAACACCTAGAGAAATTACGAAAAGTCATTTCTAAAATTTGTTCCGACAGAAATTGAACCCGCAACCACTCGGTGTAGTAAATCGAACGGCCTAAGGCTATACTTCAGACCGGACCGTCAATAAGACCAAAGAATTTAATAAAGGGTCCCGTAAACATTGCGTGAAACCGTTCGACCGTGTATGGGAATCTCAACAACTTTCCATTGAAAATTGAACTTTAACAACAGTTACATTTGGACTTAAATCGATAAAATTGCAGAGGCTTATTACGTATTTCAATACATTTTTATCTCACCTGCTCCATAGTTTAATGGAATCAGCGGCTGCGGACAACACGGCCAAGTTGTCGGAGCTGATCGCCACACATCGCGGGTCCTTTTGATGACCCGCCTGACTTATTTGTTTCAGACATTTTACTGCAAATTCACAATACTAAATGTTTCATCATTATTGAATTTAGATTATTGGGCCTACTTCAAAAAGTGATCATAAACCCTATCCACAACTTAATTGACAGAATGTGTGTGAGTTATCTGTCAAATAAATTGTGGATAGATTTTATAAGCACTTCGCACCCACACACCGATCTATAATATCACCAAACGATCACACCAACTATACAATCCCGACACTAAGAAAAGCATGTATAATGGGTACCTTACACTGGACTGAGGATGAACTCACTATACAACGCTTATATAAATATTAAACACCCATGACTCGAGTACAAACATTCATGCTCATCACACAAAGATTATGTCTACCAGGATTCAAAACCGGTATCCTCGGCGCAGAAATCAGCGTCACTACCAACTGCGCTAATCAGGGCCCCAAGTCTGCTAACACAATCGATTCATAATCCAACAGCAACCGCATAGTAACTGTCACTTTTGACAGATATTGTATGGGGTATATGTCAAAAGTGACAGTTACTATGCGATTGATGTTCGATTATCAATCGATTGTGTTAGCAGACTTGGGGCCCTGGTACCTTAAGTACCTTCATTCCCTTCGCCAATCTTCAAGCTGTGCAGCTCCACAGTGTTGTTGGCCAGTGTAACACCAACGCGGAGTTCCCCAGTGGTTCCCAGTAGGAGTGTACTGGATTTGATCTTTGCGTCCAACTTTATTGACGTCATTCGCCTGACTTCATCTGTCAATGTGAGTAGTTCTGGCACTTCTGTGGTCTCTGCGTCCGCTTCGCCGCTCTCCTTTTGTTTTCTGATAAATAAAACTATGTTTTACTTTTCTTTTATTTAGCTTTTCGTAAAAGCAATTTCTTTCTTAATTTAGCGGAAAAGGGATGATCTTCTTCCAGGCGGATGGTATGCCTGGCGGGGCGGCCGCGATTCTTCAACGGTTATTGTCGGAATCTGTGATATAAGTTACGTGGTCCGATAACTCTCATAGCGCGTTTCAGGATAGTATGAAGATTTGTCAATTGTTCTGAATGCGTCTGCAGCGCCATCTATGTAGCTTATGGCGAGGTTGAAGATGTCGCTACAATAACTTTAAACATATTCAAGATGATTAAATGCAATAGTAGGGAGAGAGTTGGGTCGCGGCCATTCTCTGCTACACCGTGGTGTTATAGCAGTGACGTCTTGCCTGATCGGATATATTTCCAAATGTTTTACTGGTAGTTATCGATTATCATGTGCCTTTATAAATAACAAATATTAAGCTAATAGAAATTATAAAAAATACGGTTCGAATTGGATTTTGCGACATGATCCGTAACATTAAAATGTAGGTAATAACAAACACGCTTACGCCAATTTCTTTCTCTGCTTCTTAATCCGTTTGTCCATCCTTATCTTGGCTTCTTCGTCGGAACAGAAGGAGAACAGCTCCAGCAAGGAGTCAGTTCCGTGACACGCGAGCACCGTCTGCCCCAGGTCCGTGGCCAGAGCGACGACGCGGCCTCTACCGCCTCGCACTAGTGTGCCTACTTGATGACATTGAAGAACCTGAAACAATGTTAGAAGTTATTTCTCTTTGCAACGTACTGACAGACTTAAATTACTTACTCATTAGACTATTATTTTTGCTATATAATACATTTTCAGTTCCAGGATTGTTTTGTTTTGGTTGAAGTGTTTTTACCTTGTTTTAAACACCTGTCAAATACACCTTAAAAATTTAAATAAAATACGGTCAATCATGCGCCGCCAGTCAGGGCTTTCGAAACACTGGCCAAAATGGTATTTGTTTTCTATTTGATATTCCTTGAGCGTTCATCACAGACGCGCGATTATGACTACATATATCATTAGTGGACTTGCCAATCCTTGTACATCTCAAAATACAGAACAGAAGCCTTCAAATAACATTAAAATACTTACCGAAGAGTCATCCATATTGTCTGTCTCTTCTAGTTTGACTATTTCCAGTTGTCGCGTGAGCTTTTCCTCGTCTTTGACATCAGCCGTCCAGTTCAGCTTCCATACTCTTAACTCTTGATCCATGCTGCCAGTCACTAAATACCTCTCCTCTTTTAAAAGCACCGCAGACCATACCTTCATTTTTATGTTTCATTATGAAAGAGAAAAGAAAAAAATAATTTTAATATGCCATAAAAGACTACAGAAAGGACAAATTTACACCGTGGTTAAGAGCTAAGAATTTAAATATTTCAAAAATTAAGCAGTGTCTTCGGTGTTGGATAGTGGAGCCTCAATGGTAGAAATTGCCAGTAAGTGGTAGATTTGGTGGAAATAACCTGCAATAGATAAAGAAAACAGTGCAGTATGTTTAAATGAAGTGTAAACTCACTTCCATTTGATGTCCTCCTAAAGTTTTGAAGCAGTGCTTTGTCTCAATGTCCCAGAACTTGACAAATGTGTCTTTGGAGGAGCTGATGATGCAGTTCTTGCCGTTAACAAACATGACACTAGTTATGACTCCCTTGTGCCCACTAAATCGGGCTTTACCTGTTTCAGCCACTATATCCCAGAGGATCACCTCTGTGTCCTGTAAAGAAAATAACTTTATTGCTAGTGGTTAATTTTTTTTTTGTTTTTATATCTAGATACAGTTGTATGCAGATCAAACCATTTTTTTGGCCTATAGACTTGCTAGGAAAGGATTTTCAAAATACAACCTATGAGTGTGATCATTTTGGTGGAATATTGTAAGTATAGCATTCAACACCCATGGAGTCATAGGTAAAATATAGTTTACTTGTGCAATTTATAAATTAGTGAAAGACCTAAGTAAACAATCTAATACATGGGCAATTTAAAATATTGTTTGAAAGTTGCTATAACAGTTGAAAGAGTACTGACCTTACCACCCGAAACTAAGTGATGTCCCTGCTCATCATACTGTAAGCATGAGACGGCAGACTTGTGTCCCGCAAATACACACACCACATCATTGTTAGTCAGCTCAAACACAGTTATGTTGCCGTCCACATATCCCACAGCAATATTGTTACCATTTGGACTAGCAGCTATTTGTGATACAACTACATTTTCGCCGGGCAGAACTTGAGCCTGAAAATATCTCATACATAAATAATAACATGGTGCTACCATTTCATTTATAGTCATTACTTGGAGTTGAAAATTGGGCATAGTGCTTTACATTCATCTCTTGAAACACTGGTTAGGTTTTCTCAATTAATATTGGACGGACGGTCTGCAAGAGCAGAGGGCTTGATCAACAGTGGACTAGTAAAATAAACAATTTGAGAAGTTTACTAACATTTTTGGATGTAGGTTTTAGTTAGTTGAACATAGATTAAATCATTGTACATATAGTTATTTATTAATGAGTGGCAAACTAGAAAAAATTGTCGCATACCTTTTCACCAAGTCTCATGTCCCAAATCACAACATGCTCACATGTACCAACAGCCACATATCGACCACTTATCCCATTCAACGACACGTGAGCGCAATTACAGTCAGCGCTAGCTATAACGTTGAATGTACCGCTCGCCGCGTAACGTAAGTATTGCTTTGTGAGACCCATTACGCTGATTTTTGGAGGTTTCTATATTTTCACCAACATAACCTTATCCTGAAAAACAATCCACACTTTGTTTTGACATAAATGTAGCATGGGCAACCTAACAAAATACAACAAACTAGTGAATCCATCCAATACTCATGTTACCGTATTATCGATATCGATTTCATGGCTACCATAAATACCAACCAATGCTACCAATATAAACTATTGTGGCTGAGTTAACGTGAATGTATAGTTATAACACAGATAAAATGAAGCAGTTTTTCAATCATTCAAATAACTTCACCTCAATGTACGAACGAACAATTGTATCATTCGTAATCTGTGGCAGTTTTTATCAGCGGCGGTTCCTGTAATTAATTTATTCGTTTTTCGCCGCATTTTTCATACAAATAATGATGTTCTAAAGTGCTTTCCAGGAGAGAGATTAGTGTATATTTTTGTTTTGAAGTTATAACTTTTCATTCTGCTGTAAATTATACAAGACTGCCATCAGGTTATTATGTTACTCAACAAAACCAGGTTTATTGTTTTTCTTGTTGATCCAACGTGACGTCCCTTTTCCTAAAATCAATTTATTTACATGTAGTGTCTATTTGTTAGGAAACTGATGGAATTTGTGTGATTATTTTGCAGTCTAGTGGGGTTCACAAATAGATCGCGCAATTCAAGCAATATGGAGGGTAACTCCACGTCGGACATTGTGATCATAAGCGGGAACTCACACCCCGAGTTAGCCGATCTAATCGCCAAGTGAGTTCCTCATATTTTTAATCGCAATTGTCGTCCTATTGGGAAGTCTTATAAGTGATTAGATTTTGACATTTGAAGAGGTTAAGTAGTTTGACCTCAATCCAATTCATACAAATGGTAAATTGATTTGAATTTACCTTGTCTGTTAGCTCTGATAACAACATTTAATGTATGCTATATGTTGTAGCCGCCTTGGTGTCAGGAAAGGAGGATGTTCAGTTTACCACAAAACCAATCGGGAGACAATGGTAGATATCACCGGCTCTATTCGTGGAAAGAACATTTATATTGTTCAAACTGGCACAAAGTAAGTATTATTAATAACATAATATTCTTTTTTTACGAGATGAAATGCGATGAAATAAAATTGATAACATCTATTTGTGTGCTGTGTGGTGGATATCAACAGGTTGATCCTTCTAATAAACTCAAGACCATGAGTATTCAACAATCAGAATAAAATTATCGAAGGTTACACACTAAACGGTAGCTTCCAGTAATTGAAATGCAAATGCCTATTGTTACTGTTTTTCAGAGGATCGCTTGTAAATAAGTTCTGATTACGTGCAATGAAACTTATTACTACTTTGTCAACTCGGACAATGGTGTGCTTGTTAAGCTGTAAACAATCGTGTAGAAGCTTGTTATGGAATACCTACATTATATGAGAGATTGTGAATTTAGTACAATGTTAGTTTGTAATAAGATCGCTATCTTAAATATATTTTATGTACCAGAAATAGAAGGCACAGTGGAAAAAGTATGTTAAAATTTATTAGTTGGATTTTGGTATTGCAATAGCTTACATCATCAATGCGAAGCAGATGAATATTGCGCAGTCCTAGCAGGACTGCGCAATAGGCAATGTGACACCTATCACATTTTCCGATGTTTCTGCACAATGAGGCATTCTTTTACAGAGATGTTAACAACAACATAATGGAGCTGTTGATAATGGCCTATGCTTGTAAGACTTCTTCGGCGAGGTCTGTTGTAGGGGTGATTCCGTACTTGCCATACAGCAAACAGTGCAAGATGAGGAAGCGTGGGTGTATTGTCACCAAACTGCTTGCCAAAATGATGTGCAAATCTGGCTTAACACACATTATCACCATGGACCTGCACCAAAAAGAAATACAGGGCTTCTATGAGTGCCCAGTTGATAATCTGAGGGCATCTCCTTTCTTGTTGCAGTATATTCAGGAGAGTGTGAGTTACTTAACTTTTTCGTTATTTTATAACATCAGAAAGATGAATTAATATTACTGGGCACTATACTCGCGGTCTGAGAAATGCTTGTATTATGGTTACCATACAATGGAATGGCGGCGTTATTAGTAATGTTCAGACCAGATTGAATTATGAATTGTTTTATCATAATCCAAACTGGTCTGAGCGTTTTCTTTTACGCCCCATAGGAAAAATATCTAATGCAAATTTCAACAACAATTACATGCTCTAAAGTATGAGGAAGTAGGAACAATCTTAAAAAGCGAGTATAATAAGTCTTGTTACTAATTAAAATAGAAAATAAATTGCAAAGTCACATTAGAATTGTTCCATAGTATTCTACCTTTAACTTCTTGGCTGACGTCCAAATTCACCTTAAATTTGTATAGTTATTACTACAAGAGCAACATTTGTATCGTATTGAGCTAATAATAATTTTACATTAGCTAACTGTTACTAACAGATTACAGTTCTTAAAATAAATTTACTTTTTGCTACAAAAATCAACAGTAATTTGTCTGTTTTGTAACAATATTGAGTATAGTGACCATGTTATTGACAAAATTAATGTCTTAGTGTCCATTCCACATGTGAAACGCCATAGGAACAATTCAAAAGCCTTGAAATAATACTAAGCAATACACTAGAAAATGCCCTAATGTACAATGATCATTTGCCGTTCTTCATCTTATGTCATATCAAGCTGCTTGGAGGTTTCCTGGTCAATCTTGGATGGCTCCAGCAACCAATCACCCTCACACCCAAAACAGCTGCACTAGACGATAATACGTGAGAGCTGCCCACAAAAGACACAATCTGTAAACATATTTCACATTGACAGTTTCCTAATTAGATAATATAAATTTAGATTCCAGATTATCGCAACTCTGTGATCGTGGCGCGCAACCCTGGCTCTGCCAAGAAGGCCACGTCGTACGCTGAGCGTCTGCGGCTCGCCATCGCCGTGATACATGGCGAGCAGAAGGAGGCAGAGAGCGACGAGGTCGACGGCCGCTATTCGCCGCCCTGTCTGCCGAAGTAAGCATTATACGCACACCACAGTGATTTTTTCACTGCAACTGGTTTAAATTATTTTATTCTATTCAATTCTAGTAAAATAAATAAGGTTTTATTTAGTGCCCTCGCCGCCGACGATGGCTAATGCTGAGGAATATATCTACCGTACCCAAAGGTCTTGCGACAATGTAACATCAATTCCAAGACATTGGGCAACATTAATCAGCCGTAACTATAAATATACGGTATGGTATGTTGCAACCACATATATAAGTTGAATAATGGGGGGGGGGGGGGCAACATATTTTCTACCTTCAGCAGTAGTCTTACAAGAAATGGTACAAACAGCAAAAGTATTATTGTATTCTCGAACTTTCCCAGTAGGTCGCGCACCATGGATGTGTCAGTCGGTGTTCCGGTACACCCCGCAAAAGAGAAACCACCAATCAACGTGGTTGGTGACGTCGGCGGCAGAATAGCTATCATGGTTGTAAGTAGTTACACAATTTTATTATTTATTCTGTCTCTGTAAAGATTTTTAATTTAATGTCTGCTAATCTACACTGGACCAGCGTGGTGGAATGTTGCCAAATCTACCTAGCACAAAAGACCCCACGTCCAGCTGTGGGTCGCCATAGGGGCGGATTATTTTAATATTTTAATTGTTATACCAGGATGACATGATTGACGATGTACAATCATTCGTCGCTGCAGCTGAAGTGCTAAAAGAATGTGGTGCATACAAAATATACGTTCTTGCGACGCACGGACTGCTGTCGTCGGACGCGCCGCGCCTCATCGAAGACTCTCCCATCGACGAGGTGGTGGTCACCAACACGGTTCCGCACGAACTGCAGAAGATGCAGTGCAACAAAATTAAGACCATCGATATTTCCGTGCTGCTCAGTGAGGCCATCAGGCGCATTCACAACAAGGAGTCTATGTCTTATCTCTTCAAAAACGTCACCCTCGAAGATTAGTTACCTGCTATTTGCTTTCCATGTTTTAATTTAAGTTAATAAGTATTACACTCCTATCCGACTTTTATAATCGACCAGTTTAAGAATTCATATAAATAAAAATAAGTTTTTTTTACCAATAATTACCATTGTCATTATACAAATTAATTAAAAATGTATATCCACTGCAGCATTGTATAAAATTTCATTAAAATTTAATATTGAGTGGTTGTAAAAGTCGTAGGAATCTTTATATAATTCCGTGTACTGTAATATTACTCCTTATATTATGTTGCTGATAAATTTGTTTCACCTGATAGCCAATGTTTGCTTCAGTAAGCACAGAACAACTAATATTATGATGTATCATACTATATATACATCAATTTGTATCTTGAAAATTGTGCAAGTTCATTACGGTTTATTTTACTAGATTAGTCTATGTATAGTATTTTTCTTTACCTACATCTTCAAATTCCGTGTTTTTCCTTGTTCGTTATATTTATTTTAAAAAACCTTAACAAGAACAGTTTTGGTATATTCTTGTTTATAATACATTTGTTCGTTCAAAGAAAATGTTATGAATAATTAAATATATCTTTGTTTAAAGACAATCCTCAATGTGTCGAAACCGTGTTATAGGTATTAATAATAATAAAAAGTGTTCCTTGCGTGATATACTGGAAGAATGTATTATGAATATATATTTTTCTGATCGTGTTTGTTGATAAATATCCAGAGATTTTGTGAATTGCAAATAAGAAATCGATTTTTTACTTATTACAAAAGCATACTTAATTAAACACTTATTTACATTTTCAAATAATTAATAGTCAGTTTGTCGGATCCTTATAGTTAACCCATCCAAGAACTGTTACATATCTTTTTTTATTTTTTTGCACTTTTTTTAATAATACCATGTTTATTTAAATACTTGATAAAATAAGTAAATGGGTTTGTTGATGTATCCAATGTTAAATTCATAGTGATACCAACTAATTGTATAGTTTAGCGAAGCACCATTAAATGTGTATTACTAAATAGTAGGTGTAGTCACTATATAAATAAATATAATTTTGCGGCATAATTTTATTCTTATTCATTAAACTTAAGTTTGTTCTTATTGAACATCTGAGATTGCGCTTGCCTTTCGTCTCTGCCAGAGAGCGTGTGTAAGTCTGCAATCATTTCCAAACTGCGCGTGAATATTTTATTTTAAAAGCGTGGTTATCTTCAGTAAAAAGGCTGCTCAGAATCAGTCCCAGTATGCCAATTAAGGAAACGCGAGAAGAACCCATGTGTGAACTGTAAAGCATTGAGTAAAAAATAAATCTGAATACTTGAAGCATTTTAAATTAGGTGTCCGTCATGATCACTTCCGTTACTGTTTTACAATTTTGCATATGACATCACAGAAAAAAATTCTTCAGGACAGAGCCATAAACATTAAAAAAAGTATGATTGCATTGTCTTTGGAATTGACTGACAGTGAAGTAATTTTGTTCTGTGGAATTCAGTTTGCGGCGAAAATTTGATTGCCAAAATAATATTATTATAGGACTATTTATTATGTAATATTTAATTCTAGCTAATGTACCGGCTATGTTAATGTTTATATTGGAAAAAAACTACGTACCGTTCTACTTAAGTACTCATTGTATTTGAGGTTACGTTAAATACAGTAAAAATGAAATTGATAATGCGATTATTGCATGCTCCCAAGCTTTATTGGGCGCATATATACAAACGCAATTACGCAAGCAGAAATACACTAAAGCTTAGTGAAAGAGGAATGTACCAAGATTTATTTCCTAACACTGCAGCGTAAGTTTTTATTATAAATCACGCCTGTGATTCCCTAACACAAGAACAGAGAACTTTTTGCACACTAAATTTATTTGTAAAAACCCAATGTAATAGGGGGTCAGCCTTATGCCACTTATAAGGCCGACTTGCAGGCTGGGTTGATTCAGATTATCACAGAAATACAAAAATTAATGCAGGAATGACACTTATGAAGTGTGTGATGCGCAGGCCTACTTTATTTTGTTATGTAGTGCTAACGAAGGCATGTTTTATTTTATTTGAGTAACATTTATTTTTCAGAACAGAAATATTGAACTTATTGAATAAGGCGCCGCAGTGTGTGTACGCTGGGTTCGATCCGACTGCAAATAGTCTTCATGTGGGCAATCTCCTTGTTATAATTAATCTATTACATTGGCAAAGAGGAGGACATGATGTTATTGCACTGGTAAAGTATTATGGTTTTTTAAATGATATTTTGTGGCCCAAGGAGTTAGGCTCAATAACATTATTAAGTATTTTGTCTTTACATATATAGCACTCATTGTATGAGGTGAGCTTATTGTCATTGTGCTAGGCACACTACCCTTTGATAGGAGGGGGACTAGGGCCATACTTCATTACACAGGTACAGTATGGGTAGATACTTATGTTTAAATCATGAGGTAAAAAAACAATAATTTAAGGTGCTTCCTGGTTCATCTAGCTTAGCAATAGTATCTATTAAGAAACCATGGACTATAAAAATCCATGATGAGGTAGATCTATATGAAAACTGAGCTGCTAATGTTCTAAATAATTTTCCAGTTAGGTGGAGCCACTGGATTCATTGGTGATCCAAGTGGGAGAAGCACCGACCGTGTTGCACTACAGACTGATGTCCTACAAGAGAACATTCACTGCATAAAGAATAACATTGAAACAGTGTTTGAAAATCATAAGAAGTATATTTGGACAGATGATGGGAACAAACTTAAGCCCATCAAGTAATAAAATAATACATTAATAATAGGCCCAAAATTCATTGAAAGCCTTAAAGAACTTATAATAGCATCACAAAGAATATATTGCATTTGCATAGTGCCTACAGTAGTTAGGCTGGGCGGACAACATAACTGTCGAAGCAGTTGCCTGCCAAGTGAGAGGATTCAAATTTGATTTCCACCACTAACTGTTACTGTTACCACTGTTGTCTTGACCACAGAGATTCTCATTCCTAACAGACTTATTTAGGATTACGTCACAGAGAGTTTCACATGATTATGGGTGAAAATGTGCATGTGAACTGCAATTATCGAAGGCAATATCATCAGATGATTATCACAATAACCTTTACTTTTTTTTCAGAATAGTCAACAATGAAACATGGTACAGAAATGTAGATGCCATACAATTTGTTAGTGAAATTGGTAGAAATTTCCGAATGGGAACAATGCTGTTGAAGCAGAGTGTGCAGACCAGGATCAATTCTGAAGTCGGAATGAGTTTCACGGAATTTGCATACCAGATATTCCAGTCTTATGACTGGCTGCATTTGCTTAAGGAGTATAACTGTAGGTTTCAGGTAATAAATGGATTAGTAATGTATTGTTTATGTTTTCACAAATCAGTTTTATAAGCTCTGGTTTCATGGGTTCAAATAACAAATAGCTTGCATAGATACGAAGATCTGATTGATTGACCAATGTTACCACAGTCCACCTCTTAAATTACCACAGACGGCCTCTTAATAATGTTACTCTTGTTTTAGATTGGCGGAAGTGATCAGATGGGTAATATAAGTGCTGGACACGAGTTGATCAGCAGAACTGCTAAGCAAAATGTTTATGGTATGTATGTAATGTCGGCCATGAAAGTGCTTTATCAGTTTTGATAAAAACTCATAGTTAATAAAATTTCCACTATGGTTCATATTTGATACATTCTAAGATCAAATAAATAACAAAAGAAAAAATAGGCCTTGCGATTTTACGATGTGCAAATGATATTCAACCTTAAGGTGATAAAAGAGTTTCTTGGCCGACTTAAAAAAACCATATTGGCAAACTCCTTTTTAATTAAATATGCTAGAATGATTTTTCCTTTCGTCAGGTTTAACTCTACCAATAGTAACTACCGAGGAGGGCGACAAGTTCGGCAAGTCGGCAGGCAACGCCGTTTGGTTGGATCAACAGAAAACAAGCCCATACAGTCTGTACCAATACTTCATTAGAACTAAAGATTCTGAAGTGGAGAAACTATTGAAATTGTTCTCGTTCTACAGTTTAGGGGAGATAAAGGATATAATGTTCAAACACAAGGAGCATCCTGAACACAGATATCCGCAGACATGTCTGGCGGAGCAGATCACAACACTAGTCCATGGAAGTAAGTGCTTTCTTCAAATGTTATCTTCACAACTTACCCGTGAACTTCTTAGAAGACTTTTATATAAATAAGCCACTCAATATTCACTTCCCCGCCTAACACTTGTGACCTGTACCATGTGATATAAACTCCCAGTAGATAGTACTTGTCTCAGTCTGTAATTTTGACTGACAGTGTTTGGAAAGAAGATATTTATTTTATTAGAATAAATATGTATTATTAAGTTAAAATACAAAATTGCCAGCAAATTCAATATGCGCTTTATTGCGTAATACGTCCCCTGAGCGAATATCTGGTGGAGTTTGGAAGGCTAAAGTAACTAGCCAGTCTACCTTCACAAACAAAATGGACCCAGTAGTTGTATATGGCAATAGCAGTGATAGCCAAGTTGGTAGAACGCTTGCCTCGGTAACGAGGATCGCACGTAAAAACCCGGCTTGCACCTCTGGCATTTCTAGATTTCATTTTCAACCACGATCAGCACTTGCTAAACGGTGAAGGAAAACATCGCGAGGAAACCTGCACGTCTGAGAGAACCCCTCGAAAGACGTGTGAAATCCGCCAACCGGCACTGGGCCAGCGTGGTAGACTATGGCCTAATCCCCCTCGCATCGAGGGTAGGCTCATGCATACAGTGGGACATTAAAAAGGGCTGGTATTATATACAACTATAGTTGAAGAAACAGTGTCAATCCTGTTATGTTTTTCTAGAGGAAGGGCTAGAGCGCGCGTTGAAAGCGACCGAAGCGATATACAGCAAGGACGTGAAGTCGCTCGCGTCGCTCAGCGGCGCGGAGCTGGAGCAGGCGTTCGCGGGCGCGGCCGTGGTGCCGCTGCTGCTGGCGCCCGGCCTCACCGTGCTAGACCTCGGCATCCAGGCTAAATGCTTCCCCACAGAAAGTAAGCACTATACTAGTTGTCGGGACCGTAGCTCATCACGACCTTTTTGTTAATCTCATAAGTGTGAGCGAGAGCGCGATATCGGTGTTTAATTATCAGCCCGTCTGCTAGGAGTTTCGGAATTTACTTGTTATGCTATTTCGGATGCGTTTAGAAATTTCTCAGTTTGTATTGATGAAAAATCTCAAATGCTGTAGAATTATTTTTCATAGATAATTTTTGTCTTTTATAATAATAATAATCATATCGTCAGACAAACACACTTACTGTACCGTTCCAAACTAAGCGAGTATTATGGGTACCGAGCAAAGGGCTAGGGGTGAGCCCAGTATATGATACTTATAGAAATATTTAACATCCATGACTCGGGTACAAACATTCGTGGTCATTACGATTCGAACCCAGAAGTCTCAGTAGTCTTGCTAATCAGGTCGTCAACGTTAAAAGTTAATTTTCTTGTCGCCAGATGACGCCATCAGAATAATACAAGCCGGTGGGTTTTATATAAACCACCAGAAAATCAAAAAGATCGACGAAGTGATAACAGAGTCCGCGCACATCCTGCCCAATCTTATTTCATTATTGAGGGTCGGCAAACGTAATTATTATATTGTGAAATGGCAAACATAAAATAAAATGTTGTTTATTTAACTAGACAATTTCTATTTAGGCTGTAAGATGCCCTATAACACCTGTTAATTTATTGTTGTTTATAGACAAGAAAACTCAATAGTACAGTATAATTGTATGGACTATTTTATTTAGATAATACTTACAACAGAAGCTGTATACTTGCAGTATATAATAATAAAATGCATATCACATAAATGATTGTAAATACTACATAACATGCTTACAGGCTACATTAATAGTCAGTGAAATAACGTCACATCGATTGTAACTATGCATTGATAAGTTATAAATATCGTAAAAATATGGCTGTTACAACAAACATTTGTGCGTTCTCCCGACGCCGCGGCGCCGGCCGGGAGCGGTGATTAGCCCATCCTAGTATCACAACGATCCATCGCAAACGTTCACTCATCGCACCAACATATTTACAACAATATCCATGTAATCATAGGTTGCATATAAAAGCTACACAGACGGCCCGACCGATAATGTCTTTTGGGAATACATTCCGGGGTCCACGGACACGGTCGGCCGTCGCACGTACGTATCATTCGCAAAGCGGGATGCACAGTGTTGAATGGAGTTATCCAGTGACCTAGTTAATCTTATCGATAGTGCTACACTTTAAAAAAATAAATACATAATACTCGTTATGATGCAGAGAAAAAATAATTCTCGAATACTCATACCCCGCACTCGCGGAGGCCGCCCCGACGCAGCGGAGCGAACTCGTCAGTCTCGTTTCGACTTCGGGAATCACGATCGGGTCGCGGGGACCACGCCACGCGAAGCGTCTTAGACTAGCGCCGTCTCTTTCTCGGCACGGGCACGGGCGGCTAAAGATTCGTGCTCTCGTGGTTCGGTTGGGCCGCGCCGTCGGGCTGCTGGGCGGGCGCGGGCCCGGGCGGCGGCGGCGCCGGCACCAGCGGGCGCGGCGGGCGCGAGCAGGACTGCGGGCGCGGCGCCGGCGCCTCCGCGATGTCGCCCTCCGAGTGCGACAGCTGCCGGCTGGCGCCGCACAGCGCGCGCGGCGAGCCCGGCTCCGCGTCGCGCCCGCCCGAGCTGTGCGTGCGCTGCACCGTGGCGCGCGGCGCGTCCTCCGCCTCGCCCGCCGCCTCGCGCGCCGCCTCGCCCGCCGGCGCGGCCGCGGCGCCGCCCACCTGGATGACGGTGGGGTGGTGCTTGTCCACGGTGTACATGTGCGTGCGCTCGAGCACGGTGGGCGCGGCGTCGGCGTCGGGCAGCGAGGCGCGCGCGCCGCGGAAGCTGTGCGGGCGCAGCGCGGGCGGGCGCTCGGGCACGGCGGGCTTGTGGCGCAGCTGCACGTCGGCGTCGGGCGCGGGCGCGGGCGCGGGCGCGTCGGGCGCGGGCGGCAGCGTGCGCGGCGCGGCCACGGGGCGCGGCGGCGGCTGCGCGCGCGGCGCGTCCCCCAGCACGCGCAGGCGGCCCACCACGCCGCTGTGCGCGGTCACGTTGCGCACGACGAGCGTGGCGTCGGGCGGCCGCGGCACGTCGAACTTGTCCTTGTCCAGCTCGAGGCTCTGGCGGCGCGCGTCGGCGACGAGCTCGCGGCTGCCGCGCGCCGCCTCCTCCTTTAAGGCCTTGCTCTGTCTGTACGTGGAGCGGTTGATGGTCTGCACGCCGGTGATCACTTTGCCGGTGTCGGATATGACCGGCCGGGGGGGTTTCGCCGGCTTGTCGTTTTCCACTTTTGTGCCGGCCGCGTCCGGTTGGTCTTTCGAGGCGACCGGCTGATCGCTCGGGGCGGCCGGTTGGTCCTTCGCGGGGGCTGGGGGCTCCTTCGAGGGGTTCGACGGCGGTGGCGCGGGTTGCGGGTCCGCTTTCTTGTTTTTGTCGGGCGTGAAGTTCGGCGGCACTGGAGCCAGGGGCTTGTTCTTCCGCCTCATGATCGGCTTGGGGCTGCCGTGCGGGGGACTAGACTGGTCGGAGAGCGAGCTGTTCGACTGGGCCTTTTTCATGTCGTTCTCCAGCAGAATGAGGCTGGTGTCGTGGCTGTTGCTCCGCGAGTGGCGGCCCGCGCCGTCCGCGCTGACCCGCTGATGGTTGTAGTCGAACATGGACTTGGCCATGCCGCTGTAGTCGCCGTTCGCCGGCTCCTGGCTGAGCGCGGCCGTTTGGTTCAAGCCATGCATGAAGTTAGATGAGAAACCGTACTCCCCGTAATGATCCGGAAGCAGGTCCTCCTTGGTGAACGAAATGAAGAAACTGATGTCCTCCTTGAAGAACCAGTCGGCGTGCTTGATGAGTAACTCGACCACGCAGTTGACGGCGGTGGTGATGTTCATATCGAAGGTGCTCTCGTCGACCGCCCACAGCAGGTTCGGAGCGATGACGATGGCTAGATTGGAAGGAGTCATTTTGTTCGTGCTTTGGTTTTGCGTCAAAGCAGACAAAAACTTGATGAGGTACCTAAGATTTTGGTAGTTAGCTTCGGGTAGTTGGTGAATGGCTTCCCAGAGCGAGGTGAGGCGAGCTTGCTCGTTAGGTTGTCGGGACGCGAGCATAAAGTTTTCGTAGAGACGATACGTCAGCAGGGGCTCGGGCAGTTCTCTCAGATAACACTTGAGCACTGAAGCGACCACGTGCATGTCCTTGTAGTCCCCCTGCAGCGGCACGGTGAAGAGCCCCGCGTTTAAAGATAGCTTCATTCTGCGAACTTTTGAAGTGGCTGAAACAATAACACGTAACGAACGTAGGCGTGAATATCGCCGCTGTTGCGAACATAACTGATATGGAACAGTTAAATGTGAATTAAACACGTGTGACGGTTACGTGTTAGGAATGAATGGGTTAATTTTATTATCGCATTACGAGATCAATGGATACCGTAATTATTTTCGTCACGCACTGTGGAACCGTGCAATATCGTTACGGTGGAAATTGAAATGTGATTTAGGTACTGTGTACTGGGAAATATTATGCAGTTCTTATATTATCAAAGCCCGACTCGCACTTTTAGGATTTTCATTCGCTGCGAATAAGCTTCGGGAGGAAACCTGCACATCTTTTGAAAACCATGTAAAGTTCTACAACCCGCTCTGAGGCAGAATGGTATATCCCGAATTCATCTCGCATTTAACGGGAGTGTGTCATGTTTAACTTTTGCACTCTACTACAATATTTGGGAACAAATATAGTCGACGAAATGTACTGTACTTCTGTGTACCTTGTATGTAATGTAATGTATTGGGGATTTGCAAGTTTCCAGGCACGTGGGTATACAATTTTATCTATTTTTAAATCATTAGCTCTAAGTGTACGCTGAAGCTTCTTAATCTGACTAAATTTTGTACCTTCACAAACTATAATAGAAAAATCTTGACTTGGTTAACTTACGCAATTGATTAGTTTCTGCATTATTATAGCATCGATGGATTTTCCCAACGACATATATAAATGCCTTTATCTTGCAATCACATTTTCATATGAAACATTTTTTTCGGATAACGGACACAGCCTTCCGACAACTATAAACATTGTATTGGGCGAACCATACAAAATATAAATCCATAAATATCATAATATACGCCAAAGAGTACAGGCAAAAGCGGCCTGTCCAATACGTACATAGGTGTGTTCTGTCGCATAGGCGTAGAATATATCGGTAGGTTTTCCTGATACGTACCACCGGCGATTCTGAACAATCCCTCCTCGTTGAGTGCCAGCTCGTGGAGGATGCACACGCACAGCTCTACGGGGAACGCGATCGTGCGCCCCGTCACCCGCAGGTGCTCGGGCAGGGGATATCCGAACACCGGCTTCACTGAGCTATCGTCTGCAACAATAAACACGTGAATTGGCACACTCGTTATGGTGTGAAATTATATCTACTACACAGGTAAGTATAAACTAGCTATATTTTATTATCTGTGTGGGTTTTTCGGTCCTATAGTAGGCTTGCGTGGGAACATGGACCGTTATGGAAGCCGGTTGATAGAGTTTTAATACGTAACTTTGATATGAATATATTCTAAAACATAGTTAACGAACCTTTGAGTCCTATTGCGTAACAAGTAATCACTTTTGAAGTGATTCCCTGTCATTATAAAAAATAAGTTCTGATATAATAAACACTAGCCAGCTAGACACTAGCCCGCCGAGGTTCGGGATACCTATTCACTAATCCGAATCTTTTCAGTTGAGGTTATACTCTACAATCAAGTCGGTTGCATTCCGACTTGATTGTAGAGTTAAGAGAGGAAAAGTGCCCACATAGGCCTGTACGAAGTAAATGTTTAGCTACGAAATTTCATTACATTTTAACCGACTTCAAAAAAAAGTTCTTAATTCGATTGTTTTTTTTATATACTTACAAAAACATAATTTTATATACACTACTAAGATATTATTATCTTTTCTAGAGCTACAAATATCTCGATGCTGTACAAGGTTAATAACAATAAAACAGTTGATAACTTTTTCCTTACTCTACAGGTGCAGGCTCAATGGCTCCAATGTAGAGACTATAGGACTTCAGGAACAAAACAATTACTCAAGACATAAATGAGGGTCATTTTGAACTATTAGCTCCATGGAATTGAAGATAGCAAGACAAGAATGACAAATCCTATATTATATCTCTGTATTTTTTTTTCTTATGGCTCATTTTACAATATGCTTATACACCCTATCCACAATTTATTTAATAGAATGTGTATGCACCACCTTATCCTTTCCTTTACCTTTCAAGTGAGCTGTGGATAGGGTTCATAAGCGTATTGTAAAAAAAGCCTTTATTTTTTAATAAAAAATAAAGCTACCAGATTGCGAGCCGTTATAGATAAGTAGGCAACTGCATAATGATTAAGCAATCTCAAATGTTCTAAGCACAAAGAACTAAGCCGATTAGTGTGGTTCATGCGAAATTCGAATTTACTAATACGCAATACGCGCGTCTTACACAAATCGGCTTGGTTGTTTGTGCTTCAACACGTTGTTAGCGACACTCCATCTATATTATTTCTTCGTCTCATGTTTTAAGTCAAAGAATGTATATGCAGTGATAACAAGAAACTAAATGTCTACCTATTATATACATACACAATTTTATAGGAAGTGATTGCACTATTAGCTAGTGTGGGACCGCATAGTTCGGTTGTTCTTCTGGTGATATTATTTATTTAAAATTAATAAATGATTAACATATTTAATAAATATAATAATATTGTATTAACATCATGTATTCTAATATTATTATAATCTTTGAAACTTATTTTACACGAACAATTATTACTGCCATGTATTATCTAATAATTACAAATCGTTTATCCTGTTCCAGTCTATAAATACACTTACTGCAACTACAATATACACAGGATAAATAATATTCTGCCTTTTTATTCAATAATCAGTTAACGTTCTAATGACTCGTTATATATTAATTCAAAAGAATGCATTTTTGATATTGAATGTCGACGCTTGAAAGGCAAAAATTACTAAGCGACATTGAGTAAACTTTACAGAAGAGTGACTTAAAGTTTAAACTTTTAGATATATTTTTTTTTAATCATAAAAAGTTATCTAATTGTCGGATTTTGATGCTTTTAACGTGCACATTGTAACAACATTATATTACAACTGGACGTCTTTTTTCACTGAGCGTGCGTATCTATTGCGAATTGACTTTAGAAACGGCACGGCTGTCAATATAAGGCTATATAAAGTATAACAAAAATATCTTATGGGGTTAACGAGTAGGTCATACGATCATGTATAAAATACATGTGTAAACGGAGTTTGATTCTTCTTTGAGAAAGCGAGACAGTAACGTAGTAAGTAATTTTTTTTTCCGGAATGTGACCTTTACATGTTACTGATGGACCTCTTATTTTTTTTTTTTACTATTATTGTTACACCTTATATAGGCACAGAGTAGAGAAATAGGTAATTATCTACTTATGGATGGATTGACAACGTTACGGCCCAAAATGTGTCACAAACGAGCATGGCTCGGGGTATTTCACCGCACCGTGGTTATCTTCGGCGGAAAAGCGTCTGTTAACAACGGCCATTATTCGTGTCTTTTCAATATACAACGTGATTCAGAAAAGGTACACCAGCCATTAAACCTGTGCATTTGTCTCTTTGTGTTAAGTCAGCATTTTGAATTCTAAATTTAAAAAGTATATTTTTGCCGCCTAAAATGACCATTGTTTATGGGCATCTTTAAAATAAATACATCGAAATTATGACATCACATAATGATTACAAGTGCGTTAAATAAGCGTAGGTTTAACGTTTAGTATACCACTTCTGAATCAGCCTGTAAGTATGCAGTACAAGACCGTAAATATCACATGTTGGCTTTTGTAGTGTTGTCTCCGTCATCTGACCGATGTCTTTTTGTAAAGCCGACGCTTTATGTTACAGCCAGGTACTCTTAAATAAGTAATAAGTTAACTGTGCCCATTTCTTAACTACATGTTCAGATTGATAGGAATGAATGCTAATTATTTGTTAGTTCAACTCACAAACAAATAATCCAATATTATTAATAAGTGCATTAGTAGTTATTTTACCATTACAAACTTAACTAGTAGGTAAACACTATTATCTGTGTAAACAACCATACCTAATTATACCTATTAAGTTTTTTTATATATCTACTTATACCTACATATAATACTAAGACTGCGACTGGGCTGCGTACATATAATATTTATGATAAAGACGCCGTATCCGTTATTTTTCGTTTTAACTCAAACACGGTTTAACAGGAAGCATTTTAATAATTCTCGGTGACTATGGTGAATGAATAACGGAAATATATGGGTTCCCATAGGATACCCAAATACTCTCTCTCTCAAATCTACTGGGTGTATTTTACTGAAAGTAGTCTTATAAAAAAAAACACCCCGGAAAATTAGGTCATTTACAGTAGTAAGAATAATACTAATCTAAATGGCGAAGGCGATACAACTTATCGTCTAGCACATCACCAATGATGGAAAAACTGTAGACACCTCAAGCTATGCCTAGTCAAAGAAAAGGTTACAGCATATTAAGCAACCGCATAATTACCACACATTACATGCTTCTGCCAGCCTGGTCTCATCACAAGTGTGTATGGGCACCTGCAGTAATGTTTCATATTATTTGAATGACTCCAACAGAAGATCATACTTACTAATAAATCTTTCCAACTCCGGCACTGTGTCGGACAAGGAGTGTAAGGCGGACTCATGGTATGCTCTCTGTAGCTTAATGTACTGCAGTAGTGTGTGCGCCATTTGAGCCTCTTTGGCGACAAGTGCGAACATGTCTGCAGCAAGAGCATCCTGCGCCGCCTCCACACGTGTGGACACATCCTCCAGTTCCTCCCTTGCTGAGTTCAACTTTGTTGGATTCTCTTCTTTCTGACGCTCTAAATGCTGTAAAAAGTTTATCACATGTAAATTTGTAAACAGCATTTGTATTTGAATAAACTTTGTATGTGTGCTGTAATATAAAAATCTGTGAAATAAATTTAATTGTACATCTAAATTTTATTGAAATAAAAATCTAGATTACATTCCAAGTTTTCATTTCTATTATTTATGTAACCTAAAGCCTTTATAAATAAGATATTATTGGTGACACAATAGCCAGATGTGATCTCAAATTCAATGTTTTGGAAGATAAAAAATATAGATAAGATAGTTCAACATTATGATAAGGTCACTTACACTATATCGACTTGCTGCTGACTCCTTTTCACTCATGAGCCTATTCAGCTGTTTCTTAGCTTTCATAATAGCCGGGAGATCCGTTTCACTGATCAATGTCAATGGTGAACACACTAACTGTTCCACCTTCAACTCGTGTTCAGCAATTTCATTAGCAAGGAATTTTTCAGTTTTACCTTTACAATAACAAAATTGTATTAAAATGATTGAACAAAAATTTCCTTAACAAATATTATGGTATTTTTGTAGCACTCACCACATTCATATAAAATGTACTTTAAAATGCTGTCATCATCATCAAAATTGCTTGCTTCACACATGGACAGTCCAAGTATATACTCGGGCAGCTTCTTGAGTCTTTTTTCTCTTGCAGCCGGATCCTGGCCCTGTGTGCTGCCAGCCCCCGTTGAAAGCCTCTTGCTGACCAGTTGTAAGGCATTGCGAAAGTTTTCCACTTTCCGATCAGCTAATTGTAACTCGTCTGATAGGCCTTCGGGTTTTCCAGACCTAATAAACAAAAATAAAATGAATACCTTACACCTCAGCTATTTTATTAAACAAATATAATTATTTATTACATTGTAATTTATTTTATTGTTACATCGATACTACGGTAACTGATACTCGCAAATAGATTGTAACTAAGAGGCAAATCCGTAAAGAGTTGAAAATCTTATCTGATAGTAAGATAGTACTTAGAATACCTTGAAAATGTTTGGTCGGCGAGTTGCTTTACCCTATAGAATTGTTTCTTCATTTTTACTAATCAATTTCTATGAAATTATTTATAAGCTACAAGGTCATTGGACCCACTAGTAAAATAATAAAACAACCAAGATTTCGCTAAAACGAACTAATGTCAGAACGTCAATGAGATCATCCTCATCAAGGAATGATACAGTAGTTTTAGAAAAAAATGTTACAGACAAATCCAATAAGGCACTACATTTCCAGTATTTAGTTATAGCACTTTAGTCACTATTATATTAGTATTTCTCGTCTAAAGACTTAGCAATAAAATAAACTCGATGAATCAGAAAAATAATAAAATATGCACAGATATATATAAAAGATGTATTTTTTTTATTATCTGTGTATGACTTTTTGGCCCCGTTTACACTATCAGTACATTTAACTTTTATTTATCTTAGAAAAATAGCAAAAAAAAATAACTTTTACACAACTGTTTTTTTAATATTCACCCGTTAAACGAATGGATAAAATAAAAAGTTACTTTAAGTATAATATTATAAGTCATTCCGTCTTATATTACCATTAGTCAATAACCAGTTTTTATGAAATAATCTATGATATTATTAAAAACCTGAAAATGTAAAATATTGGTAGTTCATAATTTAAACAAAGATTTTATATTAAAAAGAAATATCAAGTAAAGGTTACTTTAAATGCCCGGCCTTTATAGATAACTGCAGTGTCTCCAACCATGCCGTAATTACGGTAGATCTACCGTAATTTTTCTAGATCTACCACCTACCGTAGACATGTTATTACGGTGACACATTCTACCGTAATTTCGTCCGTGTCCATATTTCTATAATGAACACTTGATTTAGCAAAATATTACTGCAACATTGCATTGGGATATGCGTAACATAAAAAAAAAAAAGGTCATTCTGTTGCTTCAGTTTGGAAGAGCAGGGATGCGCAAAGTAAAAAAAAAAAATAAAGGTCATTCTGCTACTTCTGTTTGGAAGAATGACCTTTTTTTTTTTTTACGTTACACATCCTGACTGCATGGGTATTTTAGCTGCAAACACTGGTCTGCCGTAATTTTCCACCGTCTACCGTATTTTGAGACCAGTCAACACCGTAATTTTGACAAAGAGAGTTGGAGACACTGGATAACTGTAATGATAGGGAAAATATATACATAAAAAAATCTCCACATTGTAAACAGATAGAGATCGTCGTCGATACCAAAAATGCCCGTCAGGCTGGCCGTATTTCATTTCATTCCATTTCCACAGTGAATATTGAGACGATTTCGTATTACTTTATTGATGCTCTAATTTCTCTAATTTTGTAGGCCTCGTATTTCGTTCTAATCACGATATATATCACGGCCGATTTAGATTGACAATGTGAACAGTGCCTCTGTCATTGTTCTTGACACTGGCTTATGCATGAATGAAGCCATAGATAGTTGTCACTCTGATTTGACAGATTAATTCTTCGTTTGACAGAAGTCGACGTCATAAAACCTGTTCGTGGCTTGTATTTATTTACATAATAATGTAAGAATACAAAATAATTGCTTTGCTTTTATTGCTCGCGCTCGCTGTGGTTTTGTCGGTGGAGGGAGCTCAGAGAGTTGAATGTATTTACATTGCAAAAGAACGTAAACACTGCAGTTCTCTTTTAGATGTTCGACGCGTGGTGGTGTATAATTTTACCGATAACAGTTTGTTTTTTTGCATATTAGTTTCCATAATTAAAATTAAAAATGAATCGCAAATTCTTAAACGTTATTTTACTCGGATTTGGCTTTATGTTTGTTTTCACTGCATTTCAAACTATGGGAAATATAGAGGTAAGTCCCTAAACTATACCTACTTTTTAAGGTCACATACTTATTAGCAGGTGCCAGAGAAACTAAGGTGTGCAATGGTTTCATCATGCTATTAAAAATTTGTGTACTTTCTTATTATTAATTTTTTTTGCATGTGGTTTTATGGTGCAGACATGAAGACAAAATATAAATCATCTATATTTTTTTGTTTTTTAAACTAATTTGTAAAATTATACTGAGCTCAGGGTATTTATTATGCACATAATATTTTACCTACATACATAATCTATATAGGTGTTTATTAATGTTTTTAAAATTTATTTTCATGAATAATTTACATTGATGATAATACCTAATATTTTTTCTTCTAAACTTTTGAGTTTAATATGAGCTGTAACATAAAGGTAAACAATTAAAGGATATAGATTATCACTGAAATTGACATTAATTCTGATAAATTTAGAAAGGTCCACATTCCACGTGTGGCCACAAAAATGTCACACTGTGACCTCGAGTTCACTGTTTCAATGCCTTTATTGCCTTGTTGGTGTCAAATTTAATAATCAGTGTCACTTGAGATTATGTAGTAAATAAGTACCCAGCTAAACATTTGTACAATATAAATAAATCACTATGATTATAATATAAATTCCCTAAATATGTTAACATATTAAATAGTATTCAATAATGCCCACAGAGAGCTAAAAAAATTAGTATATTAAGCACTACAGGGATGAATTGATCCTAGTTTCTGACTATATGTTTGAAAAAGAATAACTTAATTATTGAATTCATCAAAATAAACTCTATCTTTTTGTAATAAATACCCTTAAACATTTTACCATTTTTATGTAGTACCATTATATGCATCCTAGGCCCTTAATTACAAGAGTCTGCAAGAATGGAAGGATCCTTAGACAAACTCTTCCATACAAGAACTAAATTATTTAAATGTAAAAACAATATTGGTTGGAAATTAGTAATTTTAAACATCACAAAGCAAAAATTATATGCATGATTCTCACTCTTTTGGTACACTCACATTTGACAAAAGCCCAATAAGTCTTCACCAACAACCTAATGTAATAGCAGGACACTTTCAGAAGAGGCTTTTCTTTAGAATTTCATTTATACAACATATACCTACACTAGTCCTATGAAGGTAGGCAGAGACTACTGATTTATGATTCTTTGCTTCATCCTTACTCAAGCACCTTTTCATACAATTACATCGTTTAGGTTTCTATGAGCTTGACCTTTCTCCAAGAGACCATTAATCTGGTTGTTGGAGATTCTTCTTGGGCGCCCCCTTCCAACACTTCCACGCACGTTCGCTCGGTATATTACTCACGTCAGACGACTTTCATCAATCCTCTCCACATAGCCAAACTGTCTCAGCATGCTTAAAACATTTTAGTCCCCTCATAATTCTTCAACTTCCATCCGTCTATTTTTACACCGTTCCTCATCCGGTCGGTCAGCAAGTTTGACACCTCTCATACTTCGTAGGGCATGGAATTAGAACGTACACATTTCAATTAATCCTTTGATATATCAAAAATTCGCTCCCGCTCCCGTATCCGCTCCCGAGTACAACACAGCATTGAGAATCGCTAGATATGCCATTTGAATTTCATAACGCAGAAACCAAATACTACGCACGACTAGAAAAACAAGTTGCAATTTCCGCTACACATTTTGCCAATCGTTTACTTATCGAAGGGACTGTTTGTTTCGTAATGTATACTGATAAATTCTAAAAGCTGATTAACTTAGTTGACAAAATTTGTATAGGTCATATATTAAATTTAGTTACGGACAGTGTTTATCAGCACATTGCTAAACAGACTTAGTAAAGCGAGTATTCGATAGATAGCTATATATTGAAATAAAACTATTTTTTAGGATTTTATCGCGTTTATTAGGTATATAGCTATATACTTAGTTCTATATCCAAATGTTTTGTTCAACACATCTCCATGTTGTACTGGAATAAGTGTCTCAATGAAAGCCGCATTCCATGAGTTTATTCGTCTATCGGACACGCTCCAATCGCGATCATAAAAGCAGATACGATAATTTGGTTTGCAACTCGTGTTTACCGTACGATGAAAGCTTATTACAAAACAGCATTAGTATTACGGCAGGTCATTGATAAAACTGTTAAAAACACCACTCTCGCAAATAGGAGTGTTTTATCAGTTAACAGTCTTTAAATAGTTGCGTGAGAAATGGTAGTTGCTCTAATTGTACTTATAAAGCCCGCATTGCATTACGACATCAACGAATAGGTATCTATAACTCCATCGCTGGTTTAATTCTGATTCGCGGTTTTGGAAAATCTCGGATTGTCACAAAATATGCCTTTGATCCTTTGACTGTTTTCTGTTTAGTTTGAAACAATGAGATTTTATAGTATGCAATCACATGTATGGATCAATAGCACAAGTTTGTTGTTAACGTAAAATTACGAACAAAAGAGTAGGTATGACGACTCGACAACGGATTCTGAATACCGATCGTATTGAACTCGCTGTGGGCGGTGGCAGGCGTTAGGTGAAGATCACTCACCCCTGATCTTTATGTTATAGAAGCCACAATATGATGGTGATCGATGTCATTTGATGAACAATGCGTTTAAGAAACCGTTAAATGTAAATTGCTTTGGGATGTTATTGTGGTTTGGATTTAATGTCGAGTAGGTAATCATCGTCAACTTTTTGTTGCAATGAAACTAGTTATACGGATTTTATTGCGTTTAATTTATGTTTTTACGATCCCGACGCGGCGACGTTTCGGCTGCTTTACAGCAACAATGTTCACTGGTTGTTAATTAATGCCAGTATTATAACACAACTTTTTGTTGTTATAATAAAGGAAATCTATATTCATATATACGCCTGCATTCCTGGAAAGAGGAGACAGAGTTGCACAACCCATATTTCATCCGCCCAATTCGCACCGTCGATTATTAGTCTCAAATTAATAGGGGGGCGAGCCAATTGTTATTGTACTGGGCATACTCACCCTCAAGGCTTAGTTGACCAAATTGTATTGGTATATGATAGGAAAGTACGGATTTCTGTGTGTCCATATCAAATGGTAGCATTACTTGAGTACTGTTTAAATTGCTTGGATCACGTTGCTTAGTTTGAAAACGATTATTATTACTGTAGGCTACGAATAAATATACATGTAGGTTTATTGCAGTTCTTTTTTTTTTAGCTTAGCATTCGGCTTCAAAATAGTGTCATTTTTGCCAGTGTCGAGTAAAACATTTTCAGCGTTCTTAAATATAAGTACCCCTGCTGATAATGACGATGACGATGATGATGATGAAATGAATCCTCTATCTGTAAAGTTTTGGATGCTTTACTGAAACCGGACATCTTGAAACAACTTGAAAAGTCAAGTTATAATTATTTTTTAAATTTGTTTTACCAGTGCCTGTTTATGAACGCACAACGGTTAACATCCCGCTAATATTATACATTATTTATAAAATAAAACACATTTTTTGGGGAACAAAACAAAATTGACAACTTTACGGTTCAGCTTCCCTCCAAAAGGCCTTATTGCAGTTATCAAGTAGGTGAGTAGAATTTTAACCAAGGCTAAATAAACTACAACATACATCGCGGCATCTCGTAATAAATAATCTTGACGCTGTTAATTAATTAGGTAGGAGATATTAATATTAATTTTCAACCACATTATATTATTAAGGCCCGGTCGTCATTAGCGAGACGGCACGGCAAGGAATACTTCGACATTACAAGATGTCAGCGTATACTGACGGAAACTATATTGCGGTTTCCGTAGGACGCATCCCGAGTGGTGCTGACACGGCATTCCAAAGCATACTTGTAGCTACGACCATTGTCTTTTGAAATGTCAGCTATAATGTCATAATATTATGTTATACTAGCTGCGCCCCGCGGTGTTACCCGTGATTAAAAAGTATGTACTTTTTAGCGGGACAAAAAGTAGCCTATAATCTATCTCTGTGCCAAATTTCATTCAGATCCGTTCAGCCGTTCTGGCGTGATTGAGTAACAAACATCCATCCATCCAAACTTTCACATTTATAATATTAGTGGGATTATAATTCGACGCCTAAAAATTCCTTGCGTGCCGTCCTGCCAGTGGGCGCCT
>HG995406.1:3376511-3453518 GCA_905333125.1 Pheosia tremula
GCGCCTGGCCTTAATCGTACATGATTTACACAGTACCTACTGGCACACAAGGAGATGCGTCCAAGACGTACTACCTTATTTATCCGTTGTTATTACATAAGAAACGGTGTCATTGATAAAAAAAATACATTATTTTATTGTATTTACGATTCACTGTCCCAGATAGGGCGCAATTTATTGATATTTTTGGTGTCGATAGCACTTTGCCATTTAGTTTATGACCGCAAGATACCTTGGAGGCATGTCTTCATTACGTAATCGAGAATCGAGATCGTTGTCCGAGATTCGCAATGGTCAGCTATTGTGTAATCATGCGTCGTTGAACAACGAGTCCCCTTTTATTATATTATAATAATACCTATATACTGATTAACGCTATTGTAACTTAAAGTTACAGGCAGCGATAGCCAAGATGGTAGAACGCTTGCCTCGGTAACGAGGATCGCAGGTACAAATCCCGGCTCGCACCTCTGAGATTTCTGGATTTTATGTGCGAATGTCTTTTTCAACCATGATAATCACTTGCTAAACGGTGAAGGAAAACATCGTGAGGAAACCTGCATGTCTGAGAGAACTCCTCGAAAGATGTGTGAAGTCCGCCCACCCACCCGCCCTGGGCCAGCGTGGTGGACTATGGCCTAATCCCCCTCGCATTGAGGGGAGGCCCGTTCCTAACAGTGGGACATTAAAGAGGGCTGGTATTATTATAACGTAAAGTTGATAACGCACCTAAAATACTGTAATCGTTTATGGTAGGTACTTAATGTACATATTCTGTAACATTCGTTCCACATCCGCGTCTCGTACAAAACAATGATTTGCGGCCTATACTTAGGAAGTTACGCAACTCAAAGTGCGCCGTATATTTTTTTTCTTAGGGACAGCGGCGGCTTACGTAAACTAAACAGTTTGTTACGGATATTGCACAGCCAGTGAGAGTCACGTTATTTTCTAACATTGATATAAGTATACCAAACTCGTTGGTAGGTAGTCGGTACCATAATTAAATCAACAATAATCAGTGATAAAGAACTCGTTTCGAGTGTAATATTGACCTACATTATATTGTTATATTTATGATTATCGGTGAATCAATTAGTTATTGCTGCTCCAGTTTTTGCTCTTACTACATACTTACTTGATAGGTTGTGTAGCTATGCAGCTGCATTAAAGATCGCCTGTTCGGTTCTTGTAATAGGATAATAGGCATGATGACAGTAACTAAGAATCACTAAAATAATGTGTTTATCTAATGAGATAGGATTAATAGGTTCTGAAAAATGTATTTATTTACAGATTTAGGGCGAGATTGATAATTTATTTAATAAAATAAAACTACAAAATTCAACAGTCCGCCATGATAACTTGAACACCAATCAGAGTGAACTACGTCACGAGCATGTACACATTTGTAAACATCGCTAAGTTTCGTACAAACTTCGACGATCTCTGCACTTATTAATTGTTTTTACCTGCGTTTATAAAGTATTTCGTGATTTCTATCGATCAATTACATAGTTTTGTGTTCTCAAAACATGGAACAAGGATTTACCATTTTTGACACAAACAATATAAAACCTGTTGCTAAGCAACCGCAACATTATCAGCAAAGAGTAATAAGATAAACTCCATACTCTTTACAATATTTATATACGTAAATTACCGATTTGATGTGTTTGCGGTCAGTTTGCATAATAGTGACGTCACAAGCGGACGCCATGACATCGGCGATCGTTTTGGAGCGAATTTTAAAATTACAATTTAAATAGCGTTTTTTTCTAATAAAAATTAGTTTCCTGCCGAAATAATATATTTTTTTGGAAATAGTAGATACCTTAGAATATTATAGAACAGTTTTTCAAAATCAGTCATCATGCCTATTGATTTTCCAGAAGGTTTAATATATTTACTAAAAAATGTCTGTAATGTGGTCATTATTTTGACAACCTTCTTTGAAAAAAGTTGACCGTCTCGCGCTACTTGAATGGGCGCCAGCAAAGTTGTATGGAGTTTCATTGCTGGTCAGATTTAACCACCAAAAATTTCGTTCGAAAATCCATTGTTGTCGATTGTTTCAAACATAGTCAGGTGCACAAATATATTAACCAAGTCACACATAAGAGACTTAAAAAGTACCGTTGATTACTAGAAACTCATTATCGATTTCTCACAAACTTTAGAGCATGCATTGTTAAGAATAGGTATATCTATAGAAATACGTCTTAAATTTATTCCAAAGATGAAAAATAAACCAATGCTCCCATTGCACCAAATACTGTTTTGAGTAAAGCGATATTTCCTTTATAAAACAAATGACGTAGGTAACAGAATTATAATAATAAAAATAGGCGCGTACCTAACTGGCGAGAGACATAACAAATTCGTACTGCATCCGTCCATTAGCTGATTGCGGTCTAATCTGCTAAGGTTATCCATCACCACTACGACCGCGACGGAACCAACCAGCGACTAATGTTCATTATTTTGTCGCGTTATTCGCACTTACTACATGAATCTTGAGTGGATATTTATCATTGTTTGTCTATATTCGATAAATTCAAGGATTTGTTAGTATCCAATTTAGGTCAAACAGATCCACTGGAGAGATATTTATTTATCAAGGATTTTTTCAATGACGTCGCGTTTCATACTGATGAGGTTACACAGATGTGAGATTATGATAGAAAGATAAACCTTAAATGTGTTCGAGGAAATGTTGGCATATGTTGAAGGCTTATAAAATGTTGTATCAAAGGTAACCATGTTCTAATTTATCGCATTTACTGATAGTCAGGTGCAAAAATGTTTACGCCGTTGTAATGCCTAGGAAAGGCGTAAAACCAGGGGCCGCTTTACGCAATAGTAGGTACCTAATATTAGCAACTCCATTGAAATAAACCGCTCAGTGGTAAAGAAAAGCGCCGTGCAGAACCACACCCACAGAGAAATTACAATCGTGTTGGGTGAAATTCAATACAGGCAGTAACAAGCTCCGTTTTAAGAAATGTACTTGTACTTGTTATTAAGCTCACTTTAAAATGCGCAGACTTGCATCTCTTTTATGCTGATGACGAGGTTTTTGTAGCGATAATGGGAACAGTGTAAACCTGTCTCGGTTCCAATATCACTTAACGGAGCATCAGAAATGTACGGGTTTCGACTTCGGAGTTGTTAACGATTTTTAATACATAAAGTGGCCGCCGATGCTAAATTTGTTGATATTTATCAAACATATCTATACCCGTACTACTAATAGCTTAATAATTTGACCTATGACGTCTGAAGTCATCATAAAAAGTATGAAATACGATTAATAAAAAGCAATTCTGAAGTCTCCTTGTTTCTCACATGTTTTTGGTTGGTGGGTTATTTTAAACCATTCGAAATCGATATCGGATACGGATTTGAAACTTTCCGATGTTGGTTTCGCTCCCGACGAGCTTTACGACGGAAAGTTTTTGAAAAAACTATTTGGTATTGCAATCTAGAAACATCAAAGATAATCAAATTCGGAAATTGTAATAGCCATTCCGGTATTCCAGTGTTCGATTCCGTTTCCGATATCGATTTCGAAAGTTTAAAATCCCGCCGTTCATAAACCTTTCTGAGACAGCCCTGCGAATTTCATACTAACTATAAGCAGACCATGGGCGTCAACTTAATGCGAAGATGCAAAACGCAGGTGTAATCATGTTCGCACTGTCCTTTGTGAAATAAATCTGTCCCCATTCACTCCATATATATAAACGTTTTGGCAATATACCAGTACCCTTGTACATCCAAATCCATATGTTTATTGGATTTGTGATTTCGGCACTTTAAAACCTAATTTCGTAATCGATTTATTATAACATTCAGTCACTTTATTGAATGTATTGAATCCTTCTTATATTTTTGGATTTAAAATCTATAGGTACCTACTGTTTAAGAGGACATCCCACGTTTATTGATTTCGAAATCTGAGAGTTGCATTTTTGGGTCCAGCAAGGCTATAAAATTGCCGATAATGTTATGTGTGACGTTCGAATTTTAAACAGGAGAAATCATTTTTTCTTTTTTTTCTTTTAAAAGATGAATAATTTAAATGAAGATATACATAATAAACTTGGCTCTAATCGTGAAATGCCTTTACAAGTTTTGTAAAAATCAGGCGTTAATTAGACTTATCTCTACATACAAATAGCTTACAATGTCAAGAACTTCGCTCGTCCGTTCTTGATACTTTGATTATGCGAATCTGTACCAAGGTCCTTTTTAAATTTATGTCAAACGTTTATTTAGAAATGTCAATATGTTATGCTAATTAGTTGTGAATCTCGTATTGATATTACAAAGTATTATAGTTAAATATCGCTAAATAAACTGGAGCCGCCTTCGTTGCGTCTATTTTGAACAAGAAAAAATATTATCTTTAGTCTACAGTGTTCAAAGCCCTATGGACAATATATTCTCTGAGAATAAAATAGTATGTATTAAGAAGTACCTATAGGAAGAACAATATATTTGACCTTTTAAACCCAGATACAAAATCTTAGGCGTCTTTTGTACAGCTTGTATCAATCAAGGTAATGAGATCATTACCTACCATTGACTGATTAATTTTTATCGTAATAACCCTTTAACTCTTCGTTATATTATCATCTGCCCTCATTGCATGTTCGCAGAAAACAGTTATAGACAGTATAACACAAGATGATCCAGCGTTCACGGGCGATGGGTACACGTCTCTGGCCATCATCTACGCCACCCTGGCGCTGTGCAACTGGATGGCGCCCTCCATCATCACCATCACCGGTCCTAGAGGTGCCATGCTTATTGGAGGAGTTACGTATCTGTGAGTAAATTAAGACTTTTTTCGCTTGGCTTTTTGATGGCTACACTTTCATAGCTCTTAGCTGTTGGTTCCAAATATTTTAGACTAAGGACGATAACGCGCCGGCGTTATTTGCTGTTGCAATAATAACCGTAAACAGTAGTGATACAATGTTGTTATTGCATCGTCTATACGTTTGCACAGAGTAGTTAAGCCAAGGGTCTTGCTAAGATCATTTTGCAAAGTTCTGATAAAGAATAGTGTAAGTATCAAAATGTAAGTATAGTGTGCTCGAAAGCACGTGTAGTAGGTTATCAACCTTCAACGGTATTTGCGTGTTTAGTATCATCTATCCAATTTCGTCGACGGCGCCTTCTTATTGTTGATAAAGCTTTGTCGGCTAGCTCTATCACGTGGCTGCAGTAGCCAAACTTATTAATAACTAGCTGTTGCCCGCGACTTCGTCCGCGTGGTATTTAACAAAGACAACCGTTGACAACAGCAGGCTCGCGCGTTCTGAGCCCGCGGGACGCATTGCAGGTTGTTGCTATCAAACTTAATCAGGCGCTGCGCTGCAACATTGGTTTTAATATTTTTTCGTGAGATCCAATTTATTTTTCTAAAATAGAAGTAGCCTAAGTTACTCCTTGTTACATCAGCTATCTGCCAGTGAAAGTCCCGTCAAAATCGGTCCAGCCATTTCAGAGATTAGCCGGAACAAACAGACAGACAGACAGACAGACAGACAGACGGACAGACAGACAGACAACAATTGTAAAAAATGTTGTTTCGGTATAGGTAACGTGTATACATCCAAATGCACTTAGTAAAAAGCGGTTATTTTAATATTACAAACAGACACTACAATTTTATTTATATGTATAGATATAGAAGATGCGTGCAGATAGATTAGTAAGGACACCGATTACAAAATTGTAGTCTATGGCTGCTGGCTAGCTCGTTTAGTATCAAGCTTTGCGTTACTTATGATCTTCGAAGGATCTTTATTGTTAGGTTACAACCATGTCCCGTAAATGGTTATCACCGATGTAACTCTGCTGGCATTGTGAAGGACGAAAGCGTCGTGATACGCGTATGCGTATGGGAAAGTTGTTTGGAAAAGAAAACTAAGAATTACTGTGTACCATTTCTTTCGATAGCTGCATGTTTTTGTATATAATAATTATACTTTGGCTTGAGAGCAGGGCAGGTCATTTTCGAAGTCACAGTGTTGTTGCGATACACAAAATTATCTACAGTTATATAAATAACGAGTGTAGGTCAGCCGGTGTGCTCATATAAGGTATACATGTCGCAGTCAAGAAAAATGACAATAAATAATCATTGTGAAAATGTCCTGTTGTCTGTTGGCGAAGTATAGGAGATTTTAGACTGTTGTTATTGTAGAATTATATCAGAATGCATCATTAATAAAGCGAGCTCGTAATTAGTGGCGCGTGTGGTATGAATGATTCGTCTTTTAAACTGACATTTATCTTGAGTTTCGCATTATGAGACTGTGACTTCACACAGACATTAAGCATATTATAGTTTTATATTTCATGGTTATTATTCCTTTCATAACGATCATAATTAATTCATACGTAGACGAACTTTTACGAGTGTATTTCGCATAAAATATCAAAAACCTATAAAATACTTTCACTGTCCATCTATTGGAGACGAGCGGCTAGGTATCTAACACCCAATATTATCGCATCACTGCGAATGTGGGGTTTTCACACATGATTATAGATAAAATACACTTCAGACGGGGTATAGAGTAGGTAGCCGATTTCCAACCGTTTCATATACTTTGCGGTGAAGTAACTCCCCACAGCTTTAATTTGATCATTAGCTAGGTGTTAACGCAATTTTAATGATGCTAAACTGCAATTCCCAAATTGATCTGACTATTCCATGTTACCGTGATAGTTTACAAATTCCCATCAACTTGGTAGACCTTCTTCACGAGAGGAGAAACTAGTGTTCAAATTTCAAGAGCGTTTTTTAATGATATAATGGCGATCTTAGAAAACCCACACCGTCTCATATGATATATGAAAAAATATTACGTAAATGCGCATACCACATGCGTATCTTAATTCGTCATATTACGTGAAAAATTAAAATAGGTGCACTACATTTGATTCCTTTAGGCCGCTGACTGTTTGCCGACTGGGGACACAGCCTTATACGGCATTCTAAGGATTTTTTTTATGTTTATTCAAATTGCCTTACTATCGTACCGTTGGTACTATCACATTACTGGTCATAGAATACGTCGCATGCGGGACCCGTTATATGGAAGCCATGCCTCGCATTTTAACTAACTTTACAACTTTGCACTATTATTTTTGTTTGTCGCTCGCCTACTATCAACTTTATTTACGGTAACTCGTGCCCAGTGATTAACCTTAAATGCACCCGCGACAGTCAGTTTCTTAACCGTTTCACTCATACTCAGTTTAGGGGTCATAATTAAGAAAGCCTACGTAATGAGAACTTGGATGATTTTTTTACCTGTGGAGCTATGTTGCGTATACGCGAAAGGACATGAACAAAATATATTTACGGATGAAAACATAGTCATTCCATTAAAACTCGTTTTAGACACGTTTTAGACGACCTCTCTTATATAAAATTCAGAGTAATAAGCGACAGTCCGGTCAATTTTGGTAAACAATCTAGACTGGATACTCACTTAATGCATCCCACTCGCTCTAACGCAAGTGTATATGCACGTGTCTTGTTTACTCGGATGTCATAATGTCGATGCTCTCTCCAGTCTATACTTCAAGAATGAAAATGATATAAAAATGGGGGATGTTAATATTACTCAAGTAGGTAATTACCAATTTAATTGACTACTTATTAATCTATTGATTTTAGATTTTTTTATATTGACGCGACTACTGCACATTGAAATAAAACTAATTTTAAGGATTTTATCGCGTTTACAACAACTAAATATGAGGGTACCCCAGTTCTAACTATGAGACTAGGACGTCTAACAACTCAGTCCTCCCGTGACCATGGTTGCTGTAAAGTAGCCGAAAGGTCGGGAACGTAAAAATCATACAATAAAATTTGTTTTATTTCAATACTTATTAATCTATTTAATGTCAAAGTCAAAGTCAAATCGTTTATTTCGTATAGGCCTACGGCGGCACTTACAAATTATCATAAAAAAAAATATTCTTAACTACAACCGGCCCGGAACGCGACCTCAACTGAGAAGATTAAATTAAAAAAACAGATCATATATTATGTCTGCGGACTGCGATGCTTAATATAGTACGTATGTCGTAAAATAATAATTTGATATAGCTGATTAAGGAGCTGTTAAAACAACTCTCGTGTTAATGCAGTGGGTGTGTTAGCCGGTTGTACAACTACGAGCACACCGCACCACGCGCCCGCATTCGTCCGTCAGAGTGTTGTATTGTAATATTTTCATTCCGAACCTTCACCAGACTAGATCACGCCAGTTTCAAGGCTGTCCGTCGAATTTGTGCATAGTTTCGTTTTGCCTTTCATTTTGTTAATAACAATTGAAAAAAAAAAGCTAGTATCGAAGACTATTTTGTTGGCATTTTAAAGCCATATTATGTATGCGGTATAACTTCAATAGGTATAACATGCGCCCCTTTATCCCTTAGTAGCCTGATTTACGAAAGTGATTTATTTTTAATATTACTGTGTTTAATGTTACTGTGATTAATAATAATGACATTTGTTTTTTTTTTAATTTCGTTGGAAAGAATATTATACAACAGTAAAATACGTACAGCCAACCTATAAAAAAAAACGAATAGTAATGTGAACATTCGGTTTAAAAGATTGGTATCAAAATTTAAACTCTAGGCTATTAAGGGTCTATCCCTTCAAGGAATACAAGCGTCCTGGTCGGTGTTGCTCGTATAACAATTTTATGATTCTTTAATACATTTGGGTATACTGGAGCATTCATTTAACCTTGTAGCGCGAATAACATGCGTATTAACTAATAAACTTACCTGAAACATAAAAATATTGATTGCGTGTCGTTTGAAAGGAGATCGATAGGTTTCCGGTATTGCACCTCTATTGTTATTTCCCGACAGTTAATCTAACTAAATGATTATAGTGCCAAGATGTAGTTAAGTAATATTTTTCCTGTCGGTATTGCAATTGAATCCTATTTATAATAAACAAACGTATTAATAGGTTCATATATAGGTTAATTATTTACTAAAACCTGACCGATCAAATAGATTATTTTGATTACATCCACACTGCGTACGCCATGATAAGCAGCACAAAAAGTCGTCCATATTGTTCCATTACAACTTAAACGCAACTTATTTTAGAAGGCAATTTAAATATAATCTTTGATGGGAAAGATGTTTCTGCTTAATAGGCATTTTTAACGAATGTATTACACGACATACGATGGAAAGTCACTCGAGTGGAGCTCATTGAACATAGTTTTATCTTGTTGGCGTGACCCATAACGGCGTAGCCGTAGGTGCTCCTCCGATGTATAGGTAACCTATAGGTAACTTAATTGATTACGCAAATAAACTATTAAGAGGTATTGCCAATTACTTAAGAACTCGTTTAATACACATAGGGCCTGTTTCGCAATGACCTCATACACCCTTTCCATAACTTATTTGAGAGATGGCCTATACAAATTCCGTCAATTAAGTTGTAGACAGTGTTTATCAGCACATTGCGAGATCGTGAATCCTCGGGTAAAATATAAAATGATTAATAAATTTTACAATTTACTTTTGGACTCGCGCGTAAGATATGAGATTGTTGTTACAGAATATCACTACTGCCCTTATATTAGCTTAACAACTTCATGAGATAGGTACTTAGTCGAGGGAGTAATTTTTCCTTTGTTAAATGTTATTAAGAAACTTATTAATATTCGGTTCTACCAGTAACGGGTAATCTGCTTGTGTAATTTGGCGTGATATTGCACTTTCCATGATGCATGCACCCGTAACCGAAATCTCGGTGCCTCTATTAATAGTCCATCTTTTAATAATGATTTGTCTAGATTTTTTTGTTTAAGTAAAGTCATTCAGTGTGTTACATAACTCAATACCTGTTGCAAACGAGATTGACTATTGGTTAAAATCACAATTTTGTAATTTGTAACTAATTATGTAATCTCATTGCATGTTTATATGTTAGTGGCTCATTCAGAAGCATTACCTCGTTGGTTTATAACTAGACGTGCCACTGTATATTTTTGGATGATGTTACAAGAGCATTGTTGTGAGTAGGTTAAGGTAGTTTGATAGATAAACTATATTACCCTTACGCTACTATGGCTCGTATGGCTGGTACACTAGCAAATATTCTAAACATAAAAATCCACAACGCGGTAGAGATAGCATAATACCACTTCGTTAACTTTCGATCAGACTCGTCGGTCTATCTGCTTGGTTGATTATTTCGCAATCATCGTGAAATGTGGATTAGTTAAGCTCACGTCTGCATATACTCTAAACAAACGAGAGAGAGCCAATTTAGAAATGATCAATTGTTTTAAATAATATCGCTTTTACTAATTCTTTGTTTGGTAAAATTAAGCTGAGTTAAGTTCGTGTATCATTAGTTAAATTGTTACAGTTTCGTGTTTTTTTTTATCTCCAACATTGGATTTACACTAGGTGCAATATGAAATCGAGCAATTTTTTAATTTACCTTTTAATAACAAGACTCGTTCTTACACCAGCATAACTAGTATTTGATAGACAATTTGATGACCTGAATAGCGGAGATGGTAGAAACCCTGCTTTTTGTGCCGAGAGTCCCGGGTTCGAATCCTGGTAGGGACAATGATTGTGTGATGAGTATGAATGTCTGTACCCGAGTCATGGATGTTTAATATGTATATAAGTATTATATACTGCGTTCGCCCTCAGTCCATTGTACAGTACCCATAATACGAGCGTTGCTTAGTGTGGGACAGTATAGTAAATAGTTGGGGTGTTCGTCTGGCGATATATATTTTAAAAAGATGAATTACTGTCTCGTATAATGAAAGTTTATCATTCGTGTGATCCCACGCTATACTCTTAAGATATCAAGACCAGACCCAATATCTAGTGTTACCGGTGATCGTTCACTCGCTGTGCAGCGGGACGTCACTAGCGGCGAAACTCTATGGTGATAGGATAGTGTTTTGACAGTTCGTGTGTGCCGCCAAAATATACAAATCAATGGAAAAAGGCCATTAGGGAAAAAAATAAATATACAAAGTTTTGCCGCTTTGAATAAAAGTGTTTAATAAGTATTCCCGTGTTTATTATTCTATTTAACACTAGATAACAATAATTGTTGCAGGTTCTTCATAATAACTTTCCTGTTTCCCCGCACGTGGCTGCTGTACGTGGCCAGCGTCATGATCGGCGCGGGCGCCGCCGCGATATGGACCGGCCAAGGCAATTACTTGACGCTCAACAGCGATGCCGACACTATATCCAGGAATTCCGGTGTCTTCTGGGCAATGCTGCAGTGCAGGTGACGCATAACTACTTCCTTGTGCTCTTTAGAATAAACCTTGATGTAATAGACATAGAGTTTTGTTTAGATATTTTCCGCCACCTTTTTTAAATATGCGTTTGTTTGATAGATTCAATTCGATATTACATGCCCTTCGGTTACTCGTGTGTATGCGAGGCAGTTTAAGGAATTACATCACAATTTTTTTTTTTGTTTTATTTGAAAATGTTAACAATATCTATAAACGCTTAAACTGGAGCAGAAATGTTCACGCTTATTTAACTACATAATTGATTCGTTATAGACGAGGTTCTCTTAATGACCAATTACTGATTTAAAAGTTAAAATAATTGTAAAATATCGGAGACTGTATAGTCTTTGCCGTGCCTTCAGAATATGTACATTTGAGCTGTACAGGCAAGGGGCGGAAGCCAACCGTTGCTCTAGGACTAAATATTGCCATGCGAAAATGATCTCAATGTCCTTTATCTATGAATTATAAAATTTGACAAAAAGCCGTTGAAACAAGGTCGATTTGACTTTGGTCACTTAATAATAATTTAGGAATTGGTTTTCTTTGCAGTATGTTCTTCGGTAACCTGTTTGTATTTATAAAGTTCCAAGGAAAGACCCACATTGACCTTGAGACCCGTAATGTCGTGTTCGGAGCCCTGACAGGCATATGCGTTGTCGGCATGGTGTTCCTTCTCTTGCTACGGCCCACAAAACGCACGCCTACACTCGAAGATGCCAAGGTAAACTGCACCCTGTCGCCTATTGCATAATATGGGTTTTATCGTGACATCATGGTCGGTGAGGCTATAAAGTCAAATTGCAATTTATATTGTTGATTTCTTGATATTAAATTCGTTTTAAGGAAATTTTGAATCGGCAGGTGCCTATTTACATAAAGTATTGCGATTACAATTTTGCTTGCGAGGTCGTTTACATTAAGATATTCTACATATATACATAAGTTATAATCATTCGATAATGTTGTTTAGGTTTTAAGGAAAATGAGATGAGAGTCTGTTTAAAAATATGTAATACTGTCGGCCACATGACATTAGGATCCTAGAAGACTGGATGCCATTTTGTCAAGCGAAACCCGTCCAAATAGTCCTAAGACCAGCTAGCGGTCAAAGGGCATCTTAAGTGACGGTACTGAACTCAGTTTAAGTAGTCGCAGGAACAACTGGGCGTCGTTATTTATAATAATAATAATACCAGCCCTTTTAATTTCCCACTGCTGGGCACGGGCCTCCCCTCAATGCGAATCCACCACGCTGGCCCAGTGCGGGTTGGCCGACTTCACTGTCTTTCGAGGGGTTCTCTGATACATGCAGTTTTCCTCGCGATGTTTTCCTTCACCGTTTAGCAAATGATAATCATAGTTGAAAATGAGATTCGCACATGAAATCCAGAAATCCCAGCGGTGCGAGCCGGGCTTTGAACCTGCGATCCTCGTTGCCGAAGCAAGCGTTCTACTAACTTGGCTAATACTGCTATTTCGCGTTATTAATAGTAGCATATATTTTCAGGTGGAAATAGTCAGTCATGAGGTGGCTGAAGGTCCGATGGAAGCCTTCAAGGGCGCTTTGAAATTGTTCGGCACCCGCGATATGCTTTTGCTTAGCGTCACCTTCATCTACACCGGTGAGTTATACAAATATGTATCCTAAGAACGCATATTCACCTTTCGTTAGGGTCTTGCAAATGGAACCGGCGCCAGCCCGGGTTATGTTTTAGGATGGAGTGAGATCCTATCATGGCTCCTATGGATCCTGTTATCCCGTGCTTGCCCCTGAATACCAGTTGTGCGTGCAGTATGGAACTTGGATGATCTCCGAAATCATCTCATGTACCTATCTGTTTAAAGTCCGCCAACCCGCACTGGGCCAGCGTGGTGGACTATGGCCTAATCCCCCTCGCATTGAGGGGAGGCCCGCGCCCAGCAGTGGGACATTAAAAAAGGGCTGGAATTATCTGTTTAATTCGTTGATTGCAAAGTAAGAAGATGTAACCACTAAGGCGCCTGGGACTTGGCACCCGGAGCAGCCGTTCCCTTAGTTCTATGGTGGGTACAGCCCTCCATGGAATTGCATCATTTCCATGTTTCAGGCGTGGAGCTGTCGTTCTTCAGCGGGGTGTACAGCTCCAGCATCGGGTTCACGCTGGCTATGGGCGAAAATGCCAAGCAGCTCGTCGGCCTCTCGGGCGTCTTCATCGGTGTGGGGGAAGTGCTCGGTGAGTGAACTGATACGTACAGTTATATATGAGGTCACGTGGCCATTCCATTGTTTTTAGTTAGTGTAGTAAATTACTCCTTACGCTCCTGCTACACCTGCGCTAATGCGCGCAAATTAACGCGCTAATTGACGTTACATTTTGGGTGTTTTATGACGATTAAGGCGCAGGTGTGGCAGTGAAGTTCTTTGACGAGATAATAGACACAGTTGATAGTAACCCCGCGTTCTGTACTGAGTGTCCTGGGTGCGAATCCCAGTAAGGCAAATTTTGTGTGATGAGCACGAATGATTGTAGTACCCGAGTCTTGGATGTTTAATATCTAGTTCAAGTAATTCTACACGGTACTCATAATTTATAGCGTTGTTTTGTTTGGGACCATATACTTGGTGTGTTCGTCTGACGATATTATTATTATAGCTTCTTCTTAAATAGCGATAAATTTTCAAACGATTGGAGGAGTCTGAATATGTATAGAATAAATATTGTAATGGTTTACATATTTCTTCCGGCCCACATAGAACATTTTCGTTTGAACGGTACATCTAACTGGCTGTAGTAAACTTTTGTGCAATAGATAAGTTCTGCGTGAAAATGTCACTCATAATGCGCAGGATTCTATATGCATCTGCACTTATCGTCTATAAATACAAAATTGATTTACTCAATAGTTAGACTATTATAAAATATTGTTTTATTAGCCGCCTTACTGCGGTCAGTTTGTTTTTTTTTTTTATTACATTATAGGCAAGTATTTGATCTCGATCTCACCTGATGGTAAGTGACGATGAGATCTACGATGGAGCATACTTGCCTAGGTAGGAAGGCGGCAGTAGATCGGGTAGCTGATCTGACCCGCCATCCATGAATGGCAACACCGAACATCATGCCGGAACACGGCTAGGCGGCTTGGCGACATGGCTTTGTTCAGTGGGTGGTGACTAGCCACGGCCGAAGCCTACCACCAGTGTTTATATTCTATTTGACAAATTAATGAAGCGTATGCTCTATAAAATATTGACATTGAAGTGCTTCAAGTGACTAATCGGAATCTCATGACGAAGGCATTGTTTATCAGTAATGTTGAAATCATAATGCATTAGTTTACAAATCGTTTTTACATTGTGATAAGTTATGACAACGTTGTTTACTTTGGATTACTTACCTGCAACAGTTTGTTGGGCAATAAAGTGGAATCAATGTCAAATAAATAGATAACATACAAGGCCGCTTGAGTTGTAGGTGTATGTTACTTGCACACACACACATAGAATAGGTAATTGTACTACTTACATACAAGCTAATAAAACTTGAGCGTGTTACATACCTCAGTGACTAATGTCCATTAAATTCATATGTGCAATCGATTTTGTACCTTGTGAAAAATACTTGTTTTGTATTAGATTTTTTGCAATACTATTATATTTATCCTTTAATTGTACAGTTAATAATTAATTGATTTCTTACATTTACGCGAATGCTACACATTGTAATACAACCAATTTTACCATGGTTGCTGCAGCAACCATGGTTAAAGCAGCCGAAACGTCGGGAACGTAAAAACATAAAATAAACGCGATAAAATCCGTAAAATTTGTTTTATTTCTATTAATAATTATGTTATAAATTGGCATAGGGTTTCGATCAACCTTTCCTACTCCTGTAAGCCAGGCCTTAATAGTTGTGACCCTCGGGCGAGTCTCGGAAAAGCTAAGTTGAATTGTCTATGTTAGTCTAATATTATCTATTACATATTACGACGACCTGAGTAATGAGCATGAATGTTTGTGCCTTAGTCATGGATGTTTAATATCTATATAAGTATTATATACTAAGACATAATTTATATATATTATGTATTAAGACAAGATTATTATATTATAGGCGGTGCTCTATTCGGTATCCTCGGCAATAAAACGACCCGCTGGGGCCGCGACCCTATCGTGATCATGGGCTACTTCATCCACCTGGGCAGCTTCTTCCTCATCTTCATCAACCTGCCGTCGGTCGCGCCCTTCGGCGACACCACCGAAGTGTCGTACATCACGCCCTCCCCCTACCTGGCCATGTTCTGCAGCTTCCTCCTCGGCTTCGGAGACGCGTGCTATAACACTCAGATTTACGCGATATTGGGCAGCAGCTATGCTGACAACAGCACGTCCGCCTTCGCCCTGTTCAAGTTTACGCAGGTGAGTTTCTTCTTTGCTAATATTTGTGTCATCGACGGTGTTCGCGTGGACATTGTTTTTTTTTCCCACTCTGCTTTTAATTTTATATAGATAGTTAGCTCTTTGTTTTTCCACCACAAACAACGTATTAGGTACATAATTTACCCAAGGTGTCACAATGGGCAGCCTCATTAATATTTATATATATAATAAAAAATTAAGTAATCGCTGTCTGTACATTGTAGATATATGAAAAAATATATTATTGGGGGCCTTTATCAACCGCAATAGAATCCAAAACAATGATTGTTAGAATTCTTGTTATTTGTTTTGTTTGTTTACGGTGTTAACGGACAAAACATGTGAGTTCAACCTCGCTTATAATGTCCTCGCGGTGTTGTACGTACTTTAGACACGCCATCGCTTTAGTAGTAAACATTATTAAATATGTATACTGTGTCAACGTTTACAGTACAAAGGGTTATCAATCGGATACATTAGAGGTAAACTCTAGAGTCAGTGGTATTCAACCTTTTTTTACATGGCCCACAAACACGTGCTATTCATGGATTCGTGGGCCACTAAAAAAAATAATTGGTAATAATTTCTTAGGATTTCGGTATTGTTACAAATTGTTTTAAGCAACTATGAACGGGTTCTTTACGGCGCGGTAGTGTTATGTAGAACCTATTCACTCAGCGCGCTTTCAATTTTTCCTATGGGCGCGAAATTCAAAACTGTTAAAAATGAAATAACACTAAATAGGCCAACCACAAAAGCCCAGCGGGCCGCGGGCCGCAGGTTGAGTATAGCTGCTCTAGACGGTAATTAAGTTTATTTCTCTACGATTGTTGTGTACCTAAACAAGAAAGAAGAAACAATTTATAAATATCTACTACTACTACTCATTGATATTTATTACTGATGAATGATATTTATTAATACCTACAACTACATAGCTTGTAACTACAATTTGTAGTAGGTCATTCTACGCGTAACAAATGAATATCCCCAGCTCTATAAGTTGATTATTTGTTCGGTGAGCCGAGCGGGAAAGGCGGCGACGTCACTAAGTAGGTGGGCTAATAATCTATTTTGTAAAAATAATGAATTTAAAAAAAGACAAGCCCGCTGAGTTTCTTGCCGGACCTTCTCAGTTGAGGTCGCGTTCCCATCCGGTTGTAGACTTAAGAAAAAAAAATGTAATGACAATTTGTAAGTGCCCCCGTAGGCCTATACGAAATAAATGATTTGACTTTGACTTTAGTTAGGACCTGGCGCCCGGGTGCACCGCACCCCTTGCACCCCTACGTACTGACGACGTCGTTGCTGCTACAGGAAAAATATTCTAATTTGCTTGAAATTTGAAATTGGAATAAAGATATTCCAATTTCAAATCTATATTCGGGCCATAAATATGTCGTGTCGCTTCCAGTCGATGGCGGCGGCGGCGTGCTTCTTCTACTCGTCCAAGGCGCTGCTGTCGGTGCAGCTGGTGGTGCTGGCGGTGCTGGCGTCGCTGGGCACGGCCGCGTTCTGCCGCGTGGAGTGGGCGGCCCGCGCGCGCGCCCGCGCCGCCGCCGACGTCAGCGAGGACAAGAACTCGCCCGCCACGCACGCGCTCGCAGACAACGCGCTGCACTACGACTGAGATCCGTATCATTGTTTTGGAAGTAAAGTGCTTTGTATGGGCGTAATACCACCTGAAGCCGGGAACTGAATGCGGCTGTCAAATTATAGTATATATTATTTTAAGGCCGCGTACGCACTGCGGCCGATCCGAATCCGAGAAAATGTGTTTGTCATTACGTCCCAGGACTTGATCGATATTAGCGACATTATTGGATGGTGGAATAATACAGTATCTTGTTTTTTTTTTTTCAAAATCAACAAGTTAGATTTCTAGCTGGGGTAATTATTAAAACAAATGCAGTTTTATTTTTCATCAAAATCGGTTTCGAGAGTCTTTAAAGCATCTTTCACTATTCCCTATAGCTTCGGATTTGGCCATACACTTGAAAATTTATCCTGTGTATTGGCTAGTGCTTTTTAAATGATACCCTGATAAATTTATCCGTGGATTCCAATTCCCAAATCACAATCTTTTCAATTCTGAGCATATTATTTGCTAACCGAAGTAAAAAGAGCGTATTCGGTTTTCTAGATCCATGTTATCTCCGATTCGTATCGAATGCAGTGCGTAAGCTTACGTAAGCGTTAGTCGCTGCATAACCGGTCCCTTTGATACCCTTATTTATTCCGTTTAATTTCGGTATCGTAAAATCGGCGCAAATTTGACAGAAAGAATGCCTGGGCTTGACTAAAATATCGTGAAGTTACTTCTGAGAATTAAATTAACCAAAATATTATGAATGGTCAGGTCTATGTCAATATTATATGACAGCCAATCTTGTCATATCTTTCCTCCGTTGTTGAGTTTACTGTATGGCTTGGTCATCATTTGCTAACGGTATGATACAGGGATTAGTGCAAACACTGGCATATCATTTGGAGTCAGTATAACTTGGAAAAGTTACTGCTGTAATAAGGGTCAGAATGTCACAGGCAAATTATTATTATTGTTATATAATTGGTTTATATAAATTACTCGAATTTGTGCGAATGAGGTGTGTTTAGCCAAAATAATGAATTAATAGCATATTAGGACCTATCAACATGATGATTGAGAATAATTGATTAACATTTAATGTTATCCAAAAAAATATGTAAAATTACTTAAATTTGAAAATGTATGTAGAAGTAAGCATTATGACTTTGTAATGTGTAAGTTAGTATAAGTTTTATAGTTTATTTAGTAAGAGAAAAAAGACGAAATCTTCTGCTCTCCCACACTAGGAGAGCAGCAGGGTTATTTTAACTCATTCGGAATCGACATCGGAAACGGAATCGAAAACTTTCGAGCTGGATTACCGCAATCGCTATTAAGATTTCCGAATTTGATTATCTTCGATGTATCTTGATGACAGTAACAAATCGTTTTTTCAAAGTTTCCGTCGGAAAGCTCATCACATCAACATCGGAATGTTTCACATAGTTTCCGAATCATTTAAAATAACCCTGCAGGTTCGAGAAAATGAACGAACACATTCCAATAAACCACAGACGCTTCAACGCATCTCAAAGAACCGGGAAGAATGGACGCTATACTTTGTTGACAAACAATATTCTACTCACACAGATACTAATATAAGGAGTAGTTACATATGAGAATTATTATGATCTTACATTTTTGTATTTAATATTTATAACATTCCATGCATTTGTAACCCTGTGGAGCACCATATTTGCAGGATCTAGATAGCGCTGTAGCCTGGAGTCTGGATCTAGTTATTTGATCTTAAATGTTTACAAAATATATCATTGTTTTAATGGTGAGTATGACACTCTATTAGGGAACTGAGATGGGTTTCTAAAAGAAATATATATTTTTGTATTATAGTTATGTAATATAGTCAAAAACCTAGTTTTGAAAATAGCGTCTAGTCACAACACTTGAGGTTCATAAATTAAATGGTATTACTTTTTTCTGAACATTCCTTTTTTCTATATTATTTTTAATAATTGCCATTTAAACTGACTGTATATAAGTTTTAACAACAATACTTTATAATTATACAATTTGCTACTTTTTGTTACAATACAACTAGCATACTCTGTAAACTAATCGTTATGATTAATCTTTCAGATTAACTACTAAATATATAGAAGCTTTAATCAATTTACAATGACATTAAAAGCACTTTTCAGAAAAAAGTGCATTGAATTGCTACTGTAAATGGTTGAAGTCTATAAATTTGGTGGTTAATATTTAGTTTCTCCGCTCAAAACAACCTGTTTAATTTTGTTGCTAACTACTTTATAATAATATGAAATATAAGTGTTACATAATAATACATATTTTAAACATAATTTGTAATTTTTATTCAGACCCATCCTTTATAGATTTTTACCAATTGTTAGAGGATTAACTTAAAATAAATAAAAGAGTTATATGCAAAAACGAACTTTTTAATATAACAAATAAACTATCATAAATAAACGAATTAATCTAACCTTAAACTATTTAGTGTTACTATCACTGTTCTGGTCACCAAATTTGAAGTCCATAGGTTTATCATAGCCCATCATCTTAGCATAATGCAGAGGGTCTCCGAAGTGTCTCGCCTCAACAAATAGGGGCTTGCCCTTGGCTATCAATGTCGTGAACATGCCAGGTACTTCAGGAACAACCACATCATCTGCTTTAAAGTCGAGCTGGAAGTAATGGAATTATACATTTTTATATGACCTACAAAATCTATTAGCCAGTATGAGAGTTAATTAGGTGCAAATATGCACCTTTAATGCGAAGTCAATTTATATCCCATTAATGTCCTTCAATAATGTTTCAGCCTCTATATTCTAGGACAATGAAATTAAATTTGCCTGTCTCATAACATGCTGGGATTAACAGCAGTGCCTCTTAAGATCATACTAATGCAGTTCATATAACAATGTGGCACTGTGTTTTATGTAAGTATATATATTTTTATTGTTTATTTCTTAATTATTTTATTATTATTAAATGTAAATATATATCTTTAATGCAAAAAAGTTATTACAATAATGTACAGAGGAATTTCTATACTACTGGAGGAATATAAACAATGATACCTGTTTTCTAGCCAAAAAGAAGTTATAAGTTGTAGCCTTGTATGTTGATGTGTCGGGATCATAATGTATTTCTGTCACATACTTTCTAGTTATAATGTGTAATAGAATAGGCGTGACGAATGTGAAGAATCCAACCACCGAGCACAGAGCTACCAGAAGCGATGTACTGCCTATTACCGCTGCTTCTTTTATTATTATAGGTTGTGCAACCAGACCGGCTATACTCGAACTAAGGGAGAATACCTTCACCCCTTTTATTTGTGGCGTCAGGGGCCCATAGTATATCTTTTCCAGCTTACTATCTTCATCTTTTAGTTTAATTGCATAATTTCTGCTGAAAACATTATGGATATTCTGAATATATTTCAATTTGGAGGTTATTTCTTTGTGTGGTAGATGTTGGAATAATAATTTTCCGTTTGAGAGAGTACTTGGCGCACAGAGACGTATCATTTTACTTGGTATCTTTAGTTTATTGATTAAAATTAAAGGAATTATGTACTATAACCCATCCAAACTGAACGAACTTAAACTTTTTGACAAATGCGAATGAATGACATATAATTTACACTGATAGACAGTATAATACTCGCTGACACTTTACAGACGTTATAGATTTTGTTCAGAAATTTACAAATTAATAAAAACGGAATCGACTAGCTTATTACAAGTACATTTTATTTCATCGCATTTCCTAAAGAAAGAAGAACAAAAAAATCACCTTACGAATTTGGATTTATTAAAACTATATAATAAAAAACAAAATGTTGACAATCAATATATTTTAAATTTTATGTTTAGTTGGGCAGTTGTCCGCATCGTAGCAATAGCCAGTCTCTGTGTCTAGCACTTTGGGCTCGGGGCAGTCACACCTAGAAAATCCACAAACAGTTCCTACTAGCATTTGCTCTGGATGTTCGCAAGTTTTTTGTGCCACCCAGTACGATTGTGTACAGTCGCTTTTCTTCGCTACCATGCCTTCTGGACAAAATTCAACACCTGAAAAAAATTAATGGATAAGTTATTTTGACGAACTGAGCATGTTCTTGTAAGTACACTGACGTCGATGGACCACAACGGCTTAAAACCGTATTTTTATAGTTAAAATAACCGTGTTTTATAGTACCTACCAAAGGGAACCACGATGAAACAGCAATAGATATTACTGTACCGTATGTAGGTACCGTACGTACGTATAGCGATGATAACGGAATTAACTGGCAACTGCTAATTGCTAAACCTACCCTGAAAACTAGGCACGGCGACAGAAAGTATAATTACTATTAGTCTCTGATAAATATAATTTTCGTTCCTTTCTTTAATGCATTAGGTAAGTTACCCACTTGAACCGAATGTTTCCAATTTCCCGCCAAAAGGACTATTCGATAATATTTGCCATGCTGTAGGCATTGCAAATATTATAGTTCAAGCGGGTGTCGATTGCTATCGGTTAATGCATTATTTAATATAACGTGACTATTGTAGACCTTCACTGCTCGTAATATGATTATGAAGCACGCGCACCAACAACGCAACGATCGGTCAAAATTTAAAAATGCTCACACAAAAATATTCTAATGATCGTCGAATGCTAATCGTTCGTCGAAGCATTTATCTGGCGGACAAGTACAAATACGGTGCTTAATAAAAGTACCTTCCAAGCGTCGCAGCTTAGATCGTTAAGCTCTATGGCAGCAATTAACAATATATATTTATAAACGCGTAGGTTCTTACTTATTCCTTATTTTATAATATCCAACAGTTTCCACTACATTCATAGGTAATTAAGGATCATAAGTGTGTAGGGCCTATAGGGAAGCTTCACTGTGAGCCAGTTGCTCTCCAACCAAATAACGGTAAAGCCCAATACTTTTAAACATTAGGAAATAATCTAGGAATATGTAGCTAAGTATAATAAGTACTCACAAGCATCATTGTGCCACAAACAAGTCGTCACAGAAGACCTTCCATACGCAAACACTGCTCCCACCCAAAAAGAGAAATATATTAACTCGTGCATTCTGACTCCACACGGTCGACTAAACGGAATTACGCATTAACCACTTTATATAGTACTATATTTCTTTTAAATGGCGAATGTTTATGAACTCATAATATGGAACAATGCTGTTCTGAGCCTATATGTATAAATTACGACAATGCTTTGTCTATTTAAACTTTTAAACAATGGATAAAGCACTTAAGTATTTTAAAATACAATACAATGGGATATACCTAGGTACTGACACAGAGAAGGTAAGTGACTACCATTGCCACCATTTTATCGTTTCACTATCAGGCATATGAGTCTCTCTCAATACAGGCAGGTAGGAGCGGATCCAGGATTTCGTAAAGGGGGAGGGATCGGTCATTTTTTGTGTTTTTACCCATCTGTTAGAAAAAAAAGTACTTTAATCGTGACTGGAAAATGCATCTATTGCCTCCACGACACAAACAAAGTCAAACTAGGTAATTATTTTTCAACAGAAAAAAACGGAATAACTGTCCCTGCAATGTAAGTCGAGCGTTTGACTAACATAGGTAACAGCCTTACCTACCTATAGTATTTAAAACCATATCTCTAGTCTAAGTGTACGTATGGGAGTATGTTTTGAATTTATACATGACTAAGAATAACGAGGATAAGTCTCGCTCTAGAATAGGTACCTTAATTAAGTTTGTCACAGAGAAAAGTAATCTTCTTTTCTACCCTTGATGTAAAAACATCGTTATTTTTACGATTTCGTTATAAGTAAACGTACTATTTTTCCTTATAGGTATGTCAGAACGGCATTAAAACTGATCGATAATTGCCGCGTCAAAGATAAGGGAATGAATCGGCCTAAACAAGCACGAGTCAATGGCGACAATGCGGCTATCTATAGGCCAGTCACACACCGCCTATTGATTTAGTTTATCTGTCTGCAAACATCGAACGCACGCGCAAGCACGGACGACGAGTTGTGAACCCAATTCCGTAAAAGAGTCCGAATGATAAATCTCTACCATTTCTAGAAAGTCATATTCGTCTCTTATCTGCCGGCGAAACTCTCGCAAAAAGTGTGATGCTCCGTGATGATAACATCTTGTTACATTTTTTCCTTTATAGACTCGAAAAAAAACGAAGCTCTCTTCACGAATCGCTAGTTCTTCTTCTTTTTTTAGGATGGCAATCAGCTACAAAATAGTGCCATTTTTGCGAGGGTCTAGTAATTCTTGATAATTGTTATTGAATTATATGTACCCCTGATAATACTGACAATATTGATGACAATGAAATGAATCCTCTACCCCTATCAGTAAAGCTGTGGACACTATACTCAAAATTTACCGGACATCTTGAGAGAAATTGAAATGTCAAGTTATACCATATTATTTCTATTTCCTTCACTCGTGCACGTTTATGAATACTGGTTAATATCCCTCTAATATTATACAAAATTGACAACTTCACGGTTCAAATTCCCGCCAAAAAGTCCGATGTTTTTTAATAAGGGGTGTTTGGAGCATAGTCCACCACGCTGACTATTAGCTTGCAGAATTTTTTTTTGCCTTTAAAAAAAATGCCAGTCACATCGGTATAGAAAATAAAGGGCAGGCACGGGTTACCTACCTAATTATTACCTTAAATATAAAATGCATTTTACCTCAATCCCAGTGATTGTATCGTTAAGTAATGGAATTGGAAACTACCTGTGAAGATTAATGATTAGGGTTGTTGTACCTATTACCTACGTTTCGTAAACAATCAGCTTATTTACTTGGTTGGGTTTACCAACATCGGTAACATAGACACAGGTAAGTACGAATATACCTTCTTACATATATTTCTTTATTTTATGTTAGAAAGCCGAAATGGCCTTTAAGTAGATACCTACATACATATATTTAATATACATCCTTAGAACAGCAGATAGGTAGGTAATTAATTTTCTACCCACCTAACTAAATACCACCAATACCAATTATTATTTTATCTTCTCTACGCTAAAATACGTTTTTCATGTAAAAAAAACATTGTTTTTACCATCACATTTTAAACACCAAACAAACTTGGCGACCGTAAACCGTAAATTAAAATTCAAAAGCTATGAAAAAAACGTCCTCGTATACGAGAACAAAACCTTTCCCGCCAATTTAAAGAGCGCTTTAGAGCTTTAGGTGGTGTGCAACAATAAAATTTACCTTAACACCAAGAGATAAAGTATTTTTTTGAATATTAAGGTAAATATTTTTAAACAGAGATAGAAATATACGTTTGTTTCATTCTATCCTAGTGTTATTATATTCATCTCTTTTACTCCACTCAGCAAATGATCGCTACAGAATGTCTTATCTCACTCGCACTCACTATAGTAAAATACAACACGGCGTTTAGTCGTGTTTCTGGGCTTACGTAGGTTTGTCGCTCGTTGCAATCGCAGCGTAAGTTTGTTTACTTTTGTAACTAAAGTTACCGACCATGGAACTAACATAACGGATTATTTTTATAGTGATGTGATAAAGGAGTAGTGTTATTATAATCATTTTTGTGACTGTTTGGAAGCGAATATGAAAATGGCGCGAGTATTATGGACTTTTGTTTTGGGACTGATCTGCAGTGCGGAGGCGGGAATGATGGGTGACCAGTGCGACTGGACTGGCAGGTTTGTTGTTTTTAAATTTACAATTCGTTCTTTTAGCTAAATACACACAGATGTGAAAGTAGACAACATAAAAAAGGTTTACTTTTTGATATTTTTTGGGTAAGGTAAGATACCAATGTCAAATCGTGAATTTAGATATAGGTACCAATTCGACATACTTGCATAAATTCTATTTACATATTTCAAACACATAGGTCAGTAGGTACCTATGTAGCTATTAATATATATAACAGTTCAGTATAAGATCAGCAAATTAATTTCAAACTGTTTATGTAAGCAAAATTTGTTATATTACAGTAAAAAGATACTAGATAGGTAGTAGGTATTAATGTATTACCTTCTTATTAAAATATTGTGCTATGCTTGCAATACTGCCATCATATACCTACCTACCAGTAAACAATTACATAAGTAATCTGTGCTAGTGGCGAGTGCACGCGAGCCATGTCTTTAATTTCCGATGACTAAAATCAAAGCAATAAATAAAAAAGGTATTCCAATAAGCTCAAATTCGCGTGGATTCGACGGAATCTATCACAATCCAGAGATCCTAACCCGAGGCGAAGCCATCAGGCGACCGAGGCAATTTGATGATAAACCCGATACCTATATTACCATAACTTTTGGCATTGCGTGTTGAAAATTACTGTATAGGCATTGGGTTGGTGTTATTAACATTTTTGGTTAGAATACCCTATTTACTAAAATATGTTAATGTTATACATACTTGTTTATTACCCTCTTCTTAAGATTAAGCGTTCCGATACCTACTTTGAATACAGGTATAAGTATATAACTTTACTTACCTTGAAGGTAACTAGTCCAACTGCCCGAGTCTCCTTGACATTAAGCAGTAACATATCCTTTCATTAGAAACCTCATTGCGTTCGTAAATTAAGAGACCTCAGGGCTCTGCGACTACCAATCAGCTGCTCATTTCTCTTTTCTATAATAGGTACTTACAACACAACAAAACAATCCCCTGATCCCCCTGTCTTGGAACTTACTTAACACCGTATAAATGATAAGCCACGTCCCCTAATCGATGTTTTCGTCTGTCAACAACTAATAACAGCTAAAACAAAATAATGTTTAATGCACGCGGCCCGGAAACAACATTAAATGGGGGCTCGATTACGGAACAAAAATTAACAAGTGGGGTTTCCTATTGACCGGGGGTTGCGTGGGAAACCGATGTGGAAACTGTTCACGTCATCCCCCGCGTGTGACCCTTCCGGCTAATGGGAGCTTCACCCCTGCGTGTTCATTGTTGATTTAGACGTGTACAATATTGATAAAGGCTTAGGGTGTCTGAAATACTGTGTATCCATCAACAGTTATGGAAAATTCTAGAAGCAAAGTTTTTAATCGTAAAAGTAATACATTATCGTAGACTACTTTAGAATAGACGATCAAATGACAAGGTTGCGATCGTACTCTGAATCTTGTGAATGCCTATTTTGAAGAACACAGATCATTCTTTAATAAGTTTCTTGCTCGATAATCCACGGGCTTCCTATAAAATTACAACCTACATTCAAGGTTTGAATATGTATCTTTGTTTTGCTAAAATAATGCACCAATTATTGATCAGCAGTAAGAGGCAAATTGTGTATGAATGTACCAGCATTACTGCGCATTGTGGTGCATTCAAGTTCATACATTAATATTTATTAGGGAGGGAGGAGTGAACGCGAGGGGACCGGGATCTGTTTATTATAATATCCTCCTATTATAAAGCGTTCGCACGACGAGCTCAATCCAGTTGATTGATAAATGCTCAACGCTGATTGATGTTTTGAACCCTTAATATCAAACACCGTGTCAACGGACCTTATAAAATTAAATGAATAAGTTGCTGTTATTCTTTGGAAAGTATACTATTGCATCTATTAAAGGTGAATAACTAAAGCAGCGACAGTAAAAAGATGTCTCCATTTCAATGAACTTGAAACGATGCATCAGTAAAGGACGCTAATTATCTGAGGACGAGATCCGTCTATGGAAATTTGTTTGTTATATAATTTCCGAGAAAATAAATCCGTTCATTTCATTTAAACTTCACGTTAACTAGATGTAAACGGATTAATCTCTATTGCGGTGACGTTGAAATGTGCAGCAAATTAAATTGTCTAATTAAATTGCCCCACGCAAGCGCATCTTAGCAACGGATGTGCGTAATGATTGTGAATGTCGCACCAAAAACGATATAACAAAACCGCTACGCATTTGAGGCACCCACCAATACGAAAGGATCAAAGATAAGTCAAGTAGCTGCAGGCAAGGAGGCATTTGTCAACTGACAAGGCATAAACGACTCAAAAATTGTTGGCTAAATATTTTACAATGCAATATCTTGAAAGCAACCTGTCAGTGATAAGAGCTAAATGCCCTTTAAAGTCGTTTTTTGTTCGTCTGGCGCCTTGTTGACAAAAGGTTTGACTCGGTTCTCCACACAATAGAAATTGCCACTAAATAGATAAGGGGCCCCAGAAAAAAAAGTCTTGCATAGAGTTGCGTTAATGCGAATGTCCAAGTATTTTTACTAACATAACTTTGAAAGGAGATTAAAAATAATTTAACTCAGATTTAAACCCAGTCTTAGACACCAATATACGAACTATAGACGTACTATGATAGATACCAAACCGAACCGAACCGTGTGGTGGTTAAATCTTTCTTGGTGTGGCTAATACGAGTCACAAGCGGGAGTTGACACACTACATAGATATAAATGATTATGAATTTCAGTTTATGTATATGCTTCTCCAATGTAAATAACTAATTGAATTAAGGTTTAAACACTCAATATTCCTAGGTACTGTACGGTTCTGCTGCTAAGAATATAAATGTACCTACCTAATAGATAATAAACTGCTGTTACGATATCAGCATTCATATTGTTCATTGTTATTTTATGGGAAAAATATGTTTGCGGTTTTACTTCCTGAATTTGACCTATATTGGGCTTGCCTCAACACAAATGCGGATGTCGCTATCTCAATATTTGTAATGGTCAGCCACGATAAAGCATCAGACGGTGGATTGCGCGGCCCCGGGCTCTCACGCTCCCCATATGTCGAGCCAGCGCCGGAACGGAACGCGCTGGGGTGTTTTACGATTCCGTCTTTTCGTGGAAGGAGTTCCCGTTCTATATTCCACTGGCAAGGTTCATTATTATTAGCGATTCAGTGTTGCGATTCGGGCGCCGTATGGGATCGCCCGACCAGGACATTTCACATGGGATGTAAGCCTGTGGGAACACTACACTTCGTAACGCTGAAAGAAAACAAGCATCACATGTTGCTGGATGAAATCACGGTTATTTTTAAGCGACGATTGTTTTTATTCGCTCACCAATTGGGGGCAATCAACGACACGTGTTTCGTTCGAGACGTTCGCCTTAGGCATCTATTGAGCTCGTTGATACTGCCGTGTACGCAAATAAAAGACTTAGTTGGCTCGTCGTAATGTGGTCTAGATCATCAAAATTAATTGGCAGCCGGATGATGTCACCGTGGAATCATTTCATAGAATCTCCAACTCGAGTTTTGGACGTACTTATGTCGAAACATGTAGGTTGGGTTCGATCTGGGTTCCCAAGATACTTGAGTACACCATTACTATTAGTTATCATCTTTCGATTCATAACTGCATGTAACTCTAGAGAGAATTTTTATTATGCTCTCAAGTTCAAATCACAGAGATAACGTGCGTGTACGCACCGGTTCGTTGGTAGAGTGTAATCGAATCCAGTCATGTGCCATGTGCATCTATGTACTATTTTTGTTGTCTACTGCTAGAAGACTCGTACCTAACTCTTCATGCATTTTTTGGTGTTGATTGTTGTAATGATTATGACCTACTTTGAAACGATCGTAGTCGTAACCACGTCGAGCTGTATTAAATTTGATACAAAAATTGAGAGCCAATTTTTGTTTCGGACTTCTATGTTTTCTATTGATGTTACTCATAAGACTGTAATTCCCCGGCAATACGAGGGCTAATTGTTTCGTATTCAAAGAACTCGTGAATGGTATAAGTAATTAACAGCGAATTGTAGGTCGGTCGGCATTGTGTGGACGGGTCAGGTGAAGGCTCTCTTTGTGTCTTGCCTGTTTGTTTTTTCAATTCGTTCTCGGAGCCGTTGTTCTTTCCTTGCGCTAATTATAAAGGCGATAACTGTAATGCAAGCAGGGCCGATAGCGGCAACGTTTAATCAACGAATATTTTTATGACTCTTAACTTACTAATAGACAGCTACGTATGTGGCTGAAGACGGTAAGACCCCATATGAAGGCAATTGGTAAATGCTTCGCCGAGTCGCCGCTGCCACCGCTACATTTGCTAGTCAATATAATGGTCAGATTTGGTATGTCATGATAAAGACACGTCTAAAGATTGTTATAATGGCATACATAAAAATTTTACAGCATTTTTTGTCTCATATCGTGCCTTCGAAGAAGCTATTAACGCTGACACATAATACCGTGTTTGCCGAAAATAAGTATAAGAATTTGGGATCAGCAGGACCCAGGACCTATTGAATAATGCATTAGAAGCGAATGGTCCATTATTAGTGATGGTGCGCGGGCGCAGCGCGGGCCGGGCGTGGCGTGGTGCGCCGCACGAGCTGCATACTAATACCCTTCGCCTTCGTCGACGCGCTGTCAAATTATAATATGTCATTTGCATGTATTTCCGAAAGAGATTTAAATGATTTGTTTCCTTGTCACATAAAAATCACGGTTAGAATAAATTATACTTACTGAACGGAGACAACTTATTCTAGCTATTATGTGTTTAGTCCTGAAAGTAATTTTGATAGTCAGGATCTTACGCTGTTTTGGTATAAATTATAATAACGGCAGGGTATTCTAAACCCTATAAGAACTGAAAAAAAAATGTTTTTGAGTATAACCCGTTATTGACACGGCACGGGCTGTTGCGTCGTAACTTGGACCTGGTTGCACCTCGATGCCGCTGGTCCACTCCGGACGCGGCGGCTTGCAGCATGTCATGTGTCCACCTCTCGTGCATGAGTACCTACATGGTAGTAGGAACCACCCACAGGAAGTAAGCCAACACCAAGTATTCCGCTACACTAAACATAAGTAGGTACGCAATTTTTTTACAAAATTAAAAAGGTAATATGAATTACTTTTACTGGTGGTAGGCTTCGGCCGTGGCTATTCACCACCCACTGAACAAAGCCATGTCGCCAAGTGGCACAGCCGTGTTCCGGCATGATGTTCGGTGTTGCCATTCATGGATGGCGGGTCAGATCAGTTGCGCTACATGTGCCTAGTGAATGTAGCGTCTCTTATCTACTGCCGCCTTCCTACCTAGGCAAGTATGCTCCATCGTAGATCTCATCGTCACTTACCATCAGGTGAGATCGAGATCAAATACTTGCCTATAATGTAATAAAAAAAAAAATCTTTTGAACCGCAGCCAATGCCCTTCTTAGGTAGAATTGGCTGATATGATATGAATATGTATTATGCATATTTGCATCCACAGCTATTTAGGTGCATCATCAGATCGGAGAAGCAAAAAAAGCAAGTGAGCGGGGACCGACTGATTATAATGTAAAAAGAGGTTCGCGGTCGTTCCATAACCGATTGCAAATGGCAACTGCCGCGGGCTTCGCAGCGCCATTTATAGCTTCGCAATCTCGACTGCTAAAAAACACCGCAACAATTTTCTTCGGTGGTTCGCTCACTATCTATCGTTCGGTTCTACCTTGTAATGAAATGAGATAATGCCACGAGACAATGAATTTTTGTGACACAAAAAATATTGGACTGTCGTCAGTTGCGGCTCGTCTTCAAAATGCCTCCGCGTAACATGCGATCGTTGGTCCGTTTTTACTGTACCTTCAGAGAAAAGTTAAAAGAGGTCTTAGATAAGTTTGGGCACACTGATTTGATAAAGTATTTCTTACAAACTCTTTCAGTGACATCGAATTACGTTAGAAGGTTGTAAGTATAATGGTTAGAAAGCTTTAAATTGTAGCCGGAATTTCATAAATTAAGCTTGGACTCTCGTATAATAACTCGTTTACACAACGGCATCAGGCTCATAGCCATGGCGGGCGACACAACAATGGCTGCCCAAGGGTTTAGTCCGACGTTCGTTAAAAGATTTTGTTCGATAAAGGGCTATAAATTGGCTTTAGTTCGCTTAATAAGATATTAACGGTATACCGGTGACGATAGTATTTCATGTTTAACGTTAAACTTGAAATACTATCGTGGTGTAAATCGTGCTGTTAAGAATAACAAATATAAATAAATAAATATCGCCAGACGAATACACTATCTATACGGTCCCACACTAAGCAAGGCTTGTATTATGAGTACCGTACAATAAACTGAGGGCGAACTCGGTATATAATACTAATATAGATAATAAACATCCATGACTCGGGTACAAACATTTATGCTCATCACACAAAGGATTACCAGGATTCGAACCCGGGATCTGCAGCACAGAAATCAGGGTCACTAACCACTGAACTAATCAAGTAATATTTATATCATGTTGTCAAATTCAACTAACTACTTACTAACCCTTGTCAAGCAAGATACGTTTATCATGGAGTCTTAAATAACTTGCTAATTACACATGATTTTGAAAGATCAACTAATTCTTAGTATGCGCAGCTATACCTACACTTCCTTTACGTTGTAAATTACTTAATTCCGCTCGAATACGCTTGGGCCACGCTTGAAAAGTGTGTAACACAATACGAGGCCAAGCTAAACGACATACGATACGAGCGGGGAGGCGACCCATTTTGACACGTTTAGCTCAAACGTGATGGAAATTGTGAAGTGATTTTTAATATTTCTACTGAAGCATGAGTTTGTTTGGTTCAACAATGTGCGTAACCGAATATAGAGAGACACTCCCTGGTGCCTACATAGCTTGTTACATTTCTTTCTACCAAATAATCGTTACCACATAATGATTATTTTCAAAAAAATTTTTTTATCTCGGAGCCATATTAGGAAGACCGCACAACTCTGACTTCTCATCATAGCTACCTTACATTATATACCACATAGAAATTTGTGATTTTAATATTAATTTATATAAATAAATAAATATCGCGAGATGAACATATCAACTATACGGTCCCACACTAAGCAGCGCTTGTATTATGGGTACCGGACAATGGACTGAGCGAACCCAGTATATATAACTTATATAGATATTATACATCCATGACTTAGGTACAAACATTCGTGCTTATAACACCAAGTTTGTCCCTACCAGGATTCGATCCCGGGACCCACGACACAGAAAGCAGGGTCACTACCAACTGCGCTAATCAGGCCGTCAAATCGAATATCAAAAGCAAGAGTCAAATTTAACAGCCTTTTTTAATAATGACAACAAATAACCAACTCGGTAATAACTGTCGATAGCTTGTTTTTATAATACACATAGTACAGTTAACTACACACAAAACATAGTTTCAAATTACATTGTGTTGTATCAACGCAACGACAATCGGCTTATCAGCTTATCAAAGCGAGCACACCATCATGAACTGGGAACATACACGGGTTCGGGTGCGACGGTATGGCGGGGACAAGCTTGGATTTATGGGACTGGTCCGGTAAGCGGCTTATAGCTGCTACCACAATAAGAATGCCACGGGTACCGGGCCTTTTCACACCTCCATGTTTGGGCCTCGCGTTAGCGTTCACGCCTTCAGTATATCTACCCCTAAAGTTCGCGCCTCATCGGTACATATCACGTATTCATTATATACAAGTATTTTTCAAGTCCATTTGAGGTGGTCGCCGCGATGCCTCTTTTAAAATTTAACACCCTGCACAAAAACGACTTGGTGGTACTCCGTGAACTTTTCTAGGCGCATTTCAAGTATGTTTAAGTATTTGAAATCGTAAGAGAGTGTAATGTTAAAGTGTTGTCAATTAACTTCGCAAAGACTTGAGAAGATATGGATGTGTGAGTGTTGCGTGGCAATTATGTTGGAAAGCATCAGTCAGGTGAGAGCGACCTTTTGGCGAGACATCAATCAGTTGGCGGCGTATCACTGAGGCTGTGTCCTGCGTCCCTAGGGTTGTCTATTTATAGGCACACACAATTGGCTTGTAACTGAGTCGTGGTGTTTGTACATTCAATATTGGCATGGTGATAGCTTCTAGAAGGGCCCAATATCTTCTACTTATATTTTTTTATAAAATATAAGAGTTATTCGCAAGTGGAAAGAATTTATTTTTTTCAGATTTTACTGAAAACTGTCATATGCGATTCTTTTTATCTCACGAAATAGAACGTTTCCTCTGAGATACATACAACATTAAATCCGCGAGTGTGAAGGAGCTAGTCTGAACTAAAAGATAAAGAAAGTATATATATTTTGTATTTAGTTAGCTAGGTATTATACTGATACTCATCTCTTTGTCAACCCTAAGCCGGTACCTACGACTGGAGTTCATAGTTAATCGTGAGCCGGCCACCATTGTCAGAGTGAAAGTTTCCGTTACGAGCCTCTAGCGTGTTACGGAAAACCATTATGGTGAGTGACAATCATGGTCACCCAGCCAATCATTCGGAATTCAACATCTACATCTACTATCAGTTTATATACTATACACACAGTTATACATAGTATATACAGTTTATATATTAGTCTGGTGTCTAACATACTTCCATAACTTCTATTCCAATTTTTCGTACGATTTTTTCAGTTATACCATCACCATATTAAAACTTAATACTTAAACTTTTGCTAAGCAGGCACGATTTAAATAAACTATTCTTAAAAATATTAAGCATGTTAATAGTAAGTACGAGTATACTATATACATACCACCACGTACATATCGGCTAATGATCCTTGTCTTGCCTCAATAATGGTTCTTCATAATATCAATGGTTAATCATGTCTCCATTATAGCCGATGCAATGGCGAGGAATCGTTGTGTAGAAGTTAATCAAAATTGCATTACGTGTCGCTTCGTCACGGGCTCTCGGTGCGATCGGCGATGGAGAAAAAGTCGCATTCATTTCACATAGCAATTCGTCGTATCACTTGTAGCACTTCTCATGATTGATGGGACAATTTATTGGGAACAGACGATTATGAGACTTATGAGTTCTTACGGCTTATTCGTTCCGCTTTCGCCTTCGCATTTTGTATCTTGATTGGTCATTGGTACTAGGTATTATAAGGGTCGCTTTCGCAATGCCCTGAAAGTATCTAGTCATTCATTCCTACCTGTATGATTAATATAATATTTCCTCAGTTCGAATCTTTATCTAGGGTATTTTGTACACTGTACCTACTTGCATTATTACTACCATATAAAGGCGTTACGAGCCGATTCGAGCGTCGATATGACGATAATGATCTATGTACGAGATGCAGGCGAGTGCACCTGCGTGACGGTACAATGGGGCATTATTGAGTGTTTACAGTTAATATTTAGATACCCAATGGCGGCGCTGAAGGCGTAGGCGTCGCAGCCACAGCTCCAACGACTAACGAGTTATGTAAACACGGCTCCGAGTGCCGGCCACTGCCGCCGCTCGGCACAAGCCTTCCTAGTAGCCGGTAATGTACACCAGTGAGGTGTCATTTCTTCAATATTTAGAAAGCTCATTACACTTATGTACCGGAGAGTATACCGAGTATGTATCGGTAAAACTGTATCCTGCTCAACAGTGGTAATGTCCACAAAATGCTGTCGTAAATGATGATGCTACTTTGAGCGTTTAGCACATGGTAAAATTTGAATTACCGGTCACAAATAGGACAATTTCATTATCGGGACTACGCAAGAACCTTTTCAAATAAAAATAATAAATGAAATTAATGTAATGAAGAGATTATTGGAGGCAAAGATGTGATATCAATACATTTTGAGATATCCAAGTATAATCCTATAGCGTATAATTATAATGTCGCCATTAAATAAGAAAATAAAACAGTAAACGTTTGTATAGGACAGGCACGTCGTCGTGGGCGCGCGCGGTTAAAATATTTTATTTGCGCGAGCACCCCTGGACAAAGGCTTTGTGCCATTGCCTGCTTGTGGTTGACCATTGTGTTTGGGGTTTAGTGGTTTCTAAACAAGTGCAAGAACGTGCCGCCACACTGAAAGTAATAATAATATAGACGGAACAAATATGCGACCGATAAACAAAATATTATATAAAATTTAAACCACGAGATTTTATACGAGATGGTAAGCTTATAAATCTAACTCTAACTAAAAACAGCTTTCTTTCAGTTTGGACTTAACATTTTATAACACAGATAATTTATGTTTTGCATGTTCCTTAAAATATTGCAAATCTTGTTTTTTTTACCTTTTTACTAATATTTTCTATTAGCGGACTTTACTTACTTCAGCGGCTGGTCGATTGTTGAGTCAAGACAATATGAAATAAGATATTGTTTGCTGAACACTCATCGCGACCGCCGCGTCTCGCTCGCCACTGCCGGCATTACGTCCAAACCAAAATATTTTCCTTTCCAAACCGTATACAATAAAAGGAACCACTTTAATAGAACCACTGACACATGCCTCAGAATCAGTGCAATTTAACAATTATGACAACAGCTCTAATGGAAAAATAAATCACAACCTAAATGTTTAAATTAATGGATCGGAACGTCAATAAAATCAATATACCCAACGGTACGACAATGGAATCAAAATGACCGCGGTCGCTAATAAAATACCAGTTACGGAAACATGTTTTTTCAACATAATTATTCGGTTTTATATCAATATCGCTGACAATATTATTGAATTAGCGCATAAATAACAATTAATGAGACATGCGAACTGGCAACTCGAGAATTTTTCATAGCTTAATTCAACGAACTTGGACGTTGATTTTGTGGCACTAATTGGGACCTTGGTAGTTCGTCTAAATCGTCTCTGTAATCCAACAGCTCATTTACATACTTGCAGATATACCTATCTCACTTAAAATAGAGAATCTAACGATACTTTTATAAATTAATTTTAAAAACAGTCGACGTTTTAAATTCCTCCGAATGTTCGCGAACGAGTATTGGTTACTTTAGACTTAAGACCATCAACGTTTTATGTCTTTATAGCTGTTTAATGTTACCTGCGCTTTCGGTTTATTGGACGTATATTTTTACCTCCGTTTTGAAATATAAATGATTTCGACCTGATAAATGAATATGTTCAGATGGATATCTTCATTCAAATTATCTACTTATTTATAGCTTACGATTCATACTAAATAGGTATAAATTATACAATAATTTTCGCAAGAAGATATAGCGACACAGTAGCAAAGTAGCGGCCGTCGAAATTCAAAGTTGAGGCCAAAATGCGTGTACCTTCATATTCCATAACTATATCTAGTCGCAACATAAAGTGTACCTAGTTATAATAAACGCTCACTGATCCATTCAGGTTACAACATTGTTCCTTTCCAATCTCCTTGTATACCTAAACATAAGATCGATTTTATCTCGTGTTCGTGTCACTGCAACTCCTACTTAGGTAAATGCATTTAGAAATGTAGACGTATTTTAATGAGGTCGGTAAATCAAATGGAATAACACGAGCGGCGATGCCGGCGCGTGCCGCAAGGCCGGTCGGCCGTAGGAGTCAGATATCCTGGGTGGGTTGTTCTCGCTCGCACAGCGCTGCGGTCCGCCTTGCTCTATAAGGTCCGTTGAGTAGTATGATTATGCTTTAATGGAGATCTGACCCGCTTGGCAGGCACGACGCGCTCGTCATTGCGTCGCCATCTTTACACCATATCGAAGCACGTGCCTTTGTATGGCATCGCGTAAGACACCGGACACCGCTATTACTTTATTCAAATTGACCATCAGATAAAAAATAAACTCACCAAATATAGTTAGCTGCGATGCAATTTGAATGACGTATTTGGCGAGACGCAGAATTTGGTGCTCATTTACATGCTTGCGAGATGTCGATGTTATTTCGGCCAATTAAAGAGACGCAAGACGAATGTATCCGATGATAAATTAAGCGATGCAAACCTTTATACCAATTCAACGCTTATTCAACGGTTGGTTATATTCCTACCATAATTGTTCGGGTGTTTTAATGTGGTTTATCCGACGATGGCGGGTCGGTGAAATAGGACGTATCACTCATAAAATAATGCATACACGTTTAGCAGGACCGCGTTGGCAATAGCCGGGGGCGGTGGCTGTCCAGCGCTGCGAGCTGCACCGTTAAATAATAACAAGTATGGACCACTCCATGGCTCCAGTGAGCTATAAATTGTTCGCTGCCGGCGGCCACGAGACACGCAATCTCAATGCGGAAAATATGGTGGAGCCGGGTTCACGAGTATAGCTAGAGCGGGTTGCGCGGCCGGCGGCGATGTGAAGCCCACTATTGTTGTGTTGCTCTGTAGTTGTCATGCCACTCTGGCTCGAAACGAACATTGGTGGCGGGTAAGATACGATAAAACTGAATTACTAGCTGACGGTTTCACATTGTTACGAGTACATTGCTATTTTATTTATACTGCCGTAGCGTAGGGCCAAAGCGAATTGAACGCTGAACAGTTAAATTTAATATGCATTGGCAGCATTCGAATGTCTATTAAAGCTGATATTGTATAAAAACAAATTCATCAAAATTTGAGTGACTCCTCTTTCTCTAGAGTTATAATATATGTAGAAGGGTAACCCCCTATAGGGTTTCCTTAAAAACTGTTTAGTGTGACTCCTAGTAAAGAAGCCATGGTGGAGTCTCGGGTTGCCCGCTTCAGGGCGGTCGGGCATTCCGTTGCGGCGCATTCCGAACCATTGTCGCGACCACGTAGCGGCCACGCTCCAACCACGCCGATCCTAAATTATTTATTGATTCCGTAACACTTTAGCCACGGGCTACTGTTTTTATAACGGAACTAAGAGTGGAAAATATCAGTGATCTATGAGCCTTGAAGCACCTTTTATCAGTAATCAGTTAGCGGTGTATCGTTTTTTTATTCCTATGACAGAGATGTATCTGTGGAAGCTGCACGCTTATCTTTATTGCTTAGCTACTTTGTGGCCGTAAATTGTATTTAATTACTTACGTATTATATTAATTGAGGTTATTAACGAAACGTAATGTTACACAATGAACCGTCCAATTAGATTTTGTGGCGATGTCATACCTATTAGGTATTGAGCAAAAATGTTGCGTGACTACACTATAGAAGTGTCTACATAATCCTCATGCAAAAATGGTACCTACTTCTTCGACAAGTTTCTAAGAAATACATTTATATGCCGTTGATGTCTTTTGTAGAGGACTAGCAAAAACGTTAAAATTTGTCATTTAACTTCGTTAATTAGGTAACTAATACTTATCCCGAACTAGTTAAACCTATGTAAGAACGCTAGCAGCTATATAAGAACGTTTGTAGAAGCTTATAAAAATAAATCAGTACGACTATAAAATAAATACAAATTACGTAATCTCGCAGTGACACAGAGAAGTGTCTCCTTCAATTACGTATTGAATGCATAATACATAGAAAGGGCAACTAACAAAAATAGGGCAATGAAAATGTAAGTGAGAGTGTATGTTAGTATTCAGTTTGCAAACCGCACGAGTGTTTCTCACGGCTTCTTGCGTATTCCGCCGGCGTTCGCGCGTGAGAATGCTGGCCCAAAATATGCGGGCTGTTGGCTCTATTGAAAAGCTATTGCCGTTTTAATGTCCTATGGTTAATTAGATTTCACTTCCCATAGAACTGTTTGTTGGTTTTATAATTCATGAAGACTGTGTGAGGACACATTTAAATAATATGCTTAGGCGCCTAACTGATGATAGATGTAGAGCTCGTCTCTGACGGTAAAGGAAAAGCAACCGCATTCAGCATCCACTCTCACCTTTGAGGAATAGTGCCGTCAATAACAACTCTATGGCTCTAGGAAGCCTGAATACAGGATGGCGTACATTACGTAGCTCTACATTAACATAACATTTACATAAGAGCATTGCTCAGCACGTTAGGCACTAGTTGTTTCATAACAATTTTATCAACGGGTATTTTACTCGTAACGTTACACATTATGTTTTATAGCCTCAATAGATATATTTAATAGCTATCGAAAGTTGTTTCAAACAAGCATGCTAGTTTATTTGCGTTGAAATTATTAGAATATCGTCAAACAAGACATTACGGATATTTGCAATCCGGTGTCATTTTCAATTTGGCCGGATCCGGACTTACCAACAATTGCATAATCGGATCCGGTAGATTAGTACGGGATCCGAAAAATATTTGAGTTAAATCTCGGTAAGTGGTTAAGGGTGAAATGTATCTACGCGTTTGTCGAAAAATTTGTTCGAACAACCGGCTTATTGTCGTATATGCTCATTGTGGATTTAATTAGTAATTCTTAATTTCGCTAAACATATCTAAGCGATATCAGTGAGGGCTATTTTTGTCGGCATGTACACAACGAGTTTTTAAATAATCATAAATATAAATTATTACTTCCACCAAGGATAATTCTTTGTTTTATGTACGAGACAAACACATGGGGAACAGCCCTCCTTAAAAAAGTCTTATTGTATCTTTTTGGGCTTGTATCCCAATAAATCTCGGGCACTTAACATTGTAAGATCGTCCTAAGTAACAATTTTATTATACAAATAAAATGTCAAAATGTATCTCGGGCATGTTTGCCCAGAGGGCTCATACCTACTCGGTCTCCGGTCGTGATTTATGTCGTCCAATAACTGACAGTGACATGTTGACTGACCGCTCCAAATGTCACGGTGACAACTGTCAAACTTATCAGATAAAAGCGTGTGAACTTTACTTATCTGCGCGCGACTGATCGAGAGGCAGCCTGAGAATTACCTATAATATCTTTGATACTTACTATTATTATTTATTATCCTGTTTTGCCCGCGTGGACGATACCGATTGCCGTGTTAACGTACCTACGCATCTGTGAAGATTGATGAATACATTATAATACATTTAACTCCAGTTATATGTGGGTGTAGTCAGTTCTGGAGATAAAATTGACTACTCAAAGTTAGATAGATACAGCACCCTCCTCGATCGATTAATTTTATATGTATTTTTTCGTAAGGTTTTGTAAACAGATTACAGGACCTTAAGCCTTGTAATTGTTTTATTGAGTGTGCATATAATTCTTGCTTGATTTAATTTTCTTTGCAATTTTATTCCTCCTGCTTTTTTATTCTCACCCCGTCGTGCAGACCTTGGGCCACCGCTCAGAAGTTAGACGTTTACTAGCGAATTTAATTTGCAGTGGCAATAAAAAGAAAATTAGGAGGATGAGGGCTTTTTTATCCCAATAAACGATCATTTTCTATTAATTTCATATTTAGAGCTATATCCGGCACATCCAAATATTTATTAACATGAAAAGGTAACAAACTCTTATCAGAAATGTGTTGACAGGTATTAACAGCGCGGGAAAGGGATACAAATAATATAGATCACGCGCTTCATCGGCGATCATTTCCCACGATTTGCACGTTCCCGTGAAAGTATTCCGATATCGTGATTCGTATCTTTATCCATATGTATTCCCATGCCACCATTCTCTTCGACATTTTTACAGGTATTTGCGTAAGATTATCTGAGATCGATTTATCTTATGAGTTTAATAATATTATTTACATATGTAAACAATTTTGAGCATGATAAGTCCTGATATGCTTCATGTTATGGGTTCAATGAATATTTATACCTGTTTATTGATTGCTCAATTATGTAATTGTGTTTGCAAAAAAATCGGCCTGTCCGGACACTGTGCTATCTCACAAATTGTAAATTGACTCGGTGCTGTATCTTAAACCTCAAACCAAGACTCTCTCTAGGAGTGTATGCTCATGATGCAAGCACAAAAATCAAAAATGTCCGTCCCTAATGCCATCCTTATAATTCCGTGCTTTTAGAATAACCCTAATTGGAGCTGAGTTTAAGTGCATCTTGTTTTTCTTATATTTTACATTCAATTTTCTTTTCATAATTACAACGTAATATTTTCAATGTTTGATAATAGAATGGCATAGATAGAAAACTTTTAGAAAAAAAATATGCCGAGATTAGGATGTGAGAGTATGATAGAGATAAATAGTAAAGTAGCAGTATAATACATTCGGAGTACCTAAGTAGACTGGCAGATATTTTAAGTACCTACATTCATGAATGGCTGATCTATTTATATTAAAGCAAAGGTCAGCAGTATAATTGTTTTGAATAAAACTGATTATTTACAAGGTTCGTGAGCACAGCCACATGTGCTGCTGACGTGGGTGCGCCCGCGCCGGCGCCGCGTCGACGGCCGCACATGCGCACTCAGCCCAACCAAAACCCAGACCAGTAATCGACAAAAAATGTTTCAACGTTGTAGGTACGACATGATTTAATGGCGACGCTGTAGTAGTTCTTAATTTGAAACGGATGCCACATATTATTTATTGATCGGGTGAACGTAAAAAGGTAGAGTGACTAGAATTAAAATGCAGCTTTGCATAAACATGTACCTAAAGCTGCATTTTGCTACATGCATTGCATAATTCTTTCTTTTTTATGCTGTTTCAATTTTAAAACAACATTAAAACGTTACAAAAAATACCGTTTTCTTCAATGTTTTATGAAATCTGATATTCTTTGTTAAACCAACATACAGCAAACTACCATAAACGGTCTTTTTAATCCTTATTCATAGCAGAAATGGACAAGGACTTGTATTCTGTGGACGAGATTTCTTTCACCATGCGGCGTGATCTTTCATTTATTTCTAACTTAATTTCCTTATTGTAACGAACCCATAAACACAGTACGGATTGCATAAACAGCTATACCGGCAATGTTACATTCGTTCTAAATTTCCCTATTAAAATAGGACAGTATTGTAAAGTAACCGAAAAGGAAGTCCTTAGAGTTAAAGACTATCATTGATCCCATATACGAAAGATACTTACCGTTATATTTCCATTTGCTTCGCACACAATCGCTCGTTGTTATATTTGAATATAAAACAGTCTAGATAGATCCGATTCAATTCTGTTTATAGCCTTCAATTGATTTACGAGGTGTTGAATGGAGATTACGTATTTCTTCAGAGTTGACAGAGGGTCGCCCACGCGCGATCCCGCACATTATACAATCAGAACGAATCAGCACATGGGTTATTGCGATGTGTCCCAGACTACGGAGGTCAATACTGCTGCGCGCGATCCAAGGCTAGCTTCATGCACAGTTAATGGTGCAATTTTAGAAGTCAACCGACAAACTAGAGCGTACATAACGATATAACGTTGGTGGGTATGTATTCGTGTTGTTAGATCTGTAGTGTGCGTTGTAGTCAATTTCCTAGGGCTACCTACGCCAATTAAGCTAGTTTACACGAGATTGAGGTCCGACGCGTTATTACTGTGATTGTTTCCTGCAAATCTGGTTGGAGGTTATTTAACACAACAGCCTATACAATTTCTTGTTAGTGATATATTATTAACATAAACATGCAGTCAACTTGATTATTGTCTAGACACATAGAATGATTTATCCAAATCAGAGTAGCAGGATCTATCGGATCTACGTATATCTTTAACGTAAGTTTAATCCTTATTTTTAGATTTTTGTTTAACCTTCTTATTTTAATCATGCTAAGCCAAAAGACAGAGAAACTCGATGATCAATAGAGTCGATCGCGGGCGAGCACTGGCAGCGGCCATGCGCCGAGTATCCACATATGAATACAATGGGGAACGCACGTGCGCCTCGCTCGCGGCGTCCGCCCCGACCATTGTCCAGTCGCCCATTGTTTCTCGAATTCCTCCATTATCTACATGCTTTGACACTCACAGTAATATCCTATTATGATAGTGTGTCACCCGAATGCTTTCTTAAAAGGTAAACGATGAGAAGTGAGCCGGGGACCAGCTTGATAAGCGTGATGGAAGATCAATCTTCCATCACGCTTATCTAATTAAATGTAAAAAGGAAATAGACTCAAGTCTATTTCCTTTTTATATTTAATTTCCTTATTAATTTACAAGATTTCACGAAGTACTAATAAAGTTAGTGATAAAGTTTGCTACAGATTTATCAGTCTGCTATTGACAAAATAAATTGAATTAAAATTATCTTGGTAGATCTTAGCACTGCAAAAGATATGTTTCTTAACAATTCAAAAGTATCAATAGCGTAGAGACCAGCTCTAAATAAATGTTTGTAAACGAATAAACGTTATCCGCAATAATTTTCATTGATCAGTTAATTTATGTTAATCATATACACCGTTGCGATTTCCTTTCTCTATCATAGATACCAACTACTAGCAATTAGGTACTTACTATATAACGCAGTAATGGTCCTAAATAGCGAACAATCCTGCGTATTATTGAACGGGCAATTTACAACATGGTCAAACAAAATTAGATCACGGAACAGCTATGCTTAGTTAGCTGTTCACTACAATCGGCCCGACTCTGACCTAGAAACGAAAAAACCGACCGAGCGCCGGCTTTTGTGCGCTCGCGCGCATTCAATTCTTATAGGATCAGTCGCGGTGTGTGCGTGAGCTTGAAAGCTTATAAATCTTGTTGCTTGTGTGCGTGCAACAGACTTAACAAGAGCAACTCGATAGCGACACAATAGCTGAACAGAATTACCATACTGCGTACCGGCCGCCGATAAAACATGTTTCCTATAAGACCATATAATAATTATTCGTATAAATGAATATCGACCGTTCTAAAAGATAAAACTAGGCCATTGTCCGACATAGGATCTAGGTATTTTTTCTTTGTTTTCAAGTTTCCTTCTTTACTACAACCTAAACATACAAAGCAGTAACATGAATACCTTTTAGGAGTGCTACCTCCCATTAATATGATTTAAGGAATGTGATTTTGAACAAGGTGATATAATGTTGTTAGTAACGTAGTAAATAAATCGTATCGGTAGAAGGAAATGACAATGCACGGCGGCCGGCGCGTGGGCAGGGCAGGCTGCGCGGGCGCGGCTCGCGTGTCTCCGGCCCAGGGTTGCTAGCCGCTTTTCATATTGAAATACTAGGTACTTAAATACCTATAGTTACTAGCTGTAAAATAATATGGCAGTAAATACACGTGCCTGGTGTTGCAACATTTTGTATCGATTTTATCTGTCACATTTTAATTAATAAAATGTTTAACTATTAACTACTCAGTGTCCACTATGAAAGCCTGAATTACATGTATTACTCTATAGATATACTTGTAAGTATTTGTAAATACAATCTGTTTTGTTACCAGTATAAAGTACTTACACAGGTATTTAGATAAAGTTTAGCATTCACATTTTTTGTCCTGTCCGCATTTATACTACGTGTGTCAATGTGGCAGAAACGTCACGGTCATTTCATGTGTGATAGGTATTTGAATTAAGTTTTTTAGAAGCCACCAAATACAATCACTTTTCGTTCTTTTTTCGAAATTCCCGCCTTTTCTTTTTCACAGACTCCGAATTCGCGACGCGCTCATATTCTGTTTTTTTTTGGCAACGCCCGTTTTTATGTAAGATACTTACAGTAGGTACCAATAGAAATAGATTGTTTGTGGATCTAATATTGAGCTTTTAAGCTGTTGCTCAATTCTAAAGCCATCAGCTTGAGTGATCTTTATAATAGCGAAATATTTTATGCATGACCTGGTTGACTGTTGCTTTGTTTTTTATCTGTTGATATAGAATGTTGTTCGTCAACCTTTGTTTCATAAATGGTACATATAGACACAGCAGCCCTACGGATGACGGAGGTTGAGTGAGGTTGAACGCACGCGACATTGTTATCTCGGGCCTGCTTTTGGGCGAGAATAAATAAAAGTCTTCGTAGAAAAACACACATTTATTTTATTATTCAGTCGGGACTGTTGTAATGTCGCGATAACGCTTTATGGGACCTGTTATCGCACTAACGAACTTTCTACACGTTGCTTAGGACTTTGTCATGAGTTTTGGTGTTCGTGAAGCGACGATACAAAATGGTCGTTTGTCTTGAGTCTCTTGTAACTCACGATTGTATTGGAGAATGTTAAGAATCTGGAATAAGTTAATTTATGAGTTCCTTGAAAATACAGATTACTCTTCTTGGTGACTGGCAAATGCAACATCAAGTCCGCTACACAATTTATAATATCGTGAAAGTTTAAATATGTTCCAAGCATTCATGTATTTTTTTAGCCCCTCAACTTGAATCTCCGAAATCTATCTGCAAATTATTATTATACAAAATCAATTTTGTAGACAATTTAAAATACCTAGTCATAAACTTTCGATTTGCATAACCTGTCAGACTTTAATAAAGATCCTAATTGAATGCCAACGTATTTTGGTTGATTTGGCATATTAACACGAATTCGTTGAAAATATTTATAACATGGTAGTAATATTTTATGTAGAATAATAAATAAAATTGTTTTTTTTTTATTATTTAATTTAACAGCAGTTTTTTTGGATTTATAAACGTTATTGTTAATAAGAAGAAGAAATAATAGACGAAAAGCCTATAAGAGGTCCGGTTTAACACAAGGTTATGGCATTTAAGTGCTTATCTAAGATTCAACAAACAAGGTACCTTTTTGACTGATCCTCAATTAAAACATAGATAATTAGCTTTTAAATGGTAACTTTTTTTATTTCTAACTTGTCTCACAGAATAAAAAAAAAGAATTGGATAGCGCGCGTGTCTCTATTTCAGCGGTAAATTCTTTAGGCTTTAATGAGAGAGAGACAATAATATTGACAAAACTGGTTGTGTGATAAGGAGACGAGACATGTCGAAGGGTGACGTTGGTGGCGAAGGTATAAGCCTGGTATCGTCGTCCGCGTCATTTGTCGTGTAATGGTCTGGGGTCTGGGATTGCCTCAATTTGAGTCTCCGGTGACTTTTTGTGCACTTAGCTCCTTAATGGATCATTACTGTAGTCTTGTTTTTATTTTAAACCTTCCTTTTATGCTTATAAAAATGGTGCTTAAATAATATTATAATCTTTTGGCATTATAAAGATATAATTTTAAACACGAATACAGCCGCAGAAATTCGGACAGCTTCCCATTTTATTGTCTAACGAAACAGTTTCAAACCGTTTCTAAACCATACACAATTCGAGCAGGTATGTAGTTGTCAATGTTAGTACAATTCGATAGAAATTACAGAGCTAGTTAGAGCCATGCTAAAATAAAGCTAATTAGCAATTTATTCCGCAACATTAAAGATTCTAATTAACTTATGACCCGCCTTTATTACTGACCTGTTAATTGAAGTGATTAGTAAGTTAACCCAGAAAGCGAAACGCAGAACGCATCGTTACATTTAACACCCCTCGTCGCCATCGCACCCATTTTTTTGTTTGGAAACAAGAAAAATATTCTATGCGGTTTTATGTGGACGTTTTTTTTGTATGTTTGTCTTAGCGCGAGCCGATAAAGGCGGCCAGGGTTGCTCAACTGCGTGCTTTATGTGAGCCAAGCATTAAACAAACTAAATATTTTTAACTTGTGTAATGTCTATATCGGATTAGATTGTACAGTTAACGTTTCCTTTAAAGCCATATCTTTTGAGCAATGAACCACCCACGCAAACCTAATTCATTTATCTTTTCAATATACGAAGTCTAAATTACTGTTAATACGACCCATTGAAATGTATATTTTTGAAGAATTGATATCTTTATGCCCATCCAAACCCACAACTTTCCAATTAGTATTCTATCCATAATTACACATGACCATTTAAGAAACTATTTATACAAACGGCTAGCAACGTAAACGACTATCAATCAAGATGAGGCAATCGTTTGGAGTCAACAGCTCAAGATCCAGGTAGTAAACCTTTTTATGCTTAATGAAAGGTTATTAACCCTGGAGACAGGGGTGGCGATAGCCTTCCACGTGCACCGCCGCGCCGGGGCGAGGGGTGCGGGCGCAACGGGGGTTCCATATGAGCCCCACTTGCTGCTATTAGTTCATAATTTACAACGCATATTTCAACGTTCACCCATTAGAGGGGATTAAGGAAGTCTCCCGATGACGTAAAAGTAGGAGGACGTGACGCGACAGAATTCCTCGACGTAATGAATAAAAGAATATGAAAGATCAACGGGGCTATCCATGACGGCTAATGTAATTGCAACGCTATGGTCCATCTGTTTATGAATCAGATCTAAAATGATGAAGAGTATACATTTTAATGTTAATGCTGCTTTACAGCGAAATTCTAAGACAAAAGCAACCTTGAAGGAAAACGCTTCCTCATAATAAGCAAGCTTACAAGCAGGTTTTTGTCATCACCGTCGCTGATAATGTCAGATGGATAAGTCCTATTTGCTCTATAGCAAGAAAATGTCGCCTTCGGGCAGTGACTAAAGCCGACGTGAACATAAAACAAGGCATCAGAACCGGGCCACACAGACATTGCGCTTGACGACGGTCGCGTTGCTTTTATTGCCGGCGTCAAGCCATGTAAGATCTCTACGTGGCAATCGTGGCATCGCTTTATATTGTGGTGTGTCGTATATTTTAGCTGTACGGCGTGTGCCTGTGGGCCGGGCGTGGGCGCTACTCCAGAATCGTTGCCCACGTGCCGTTGATCGCAGATACTATTGTCTGCAGCCGGCTTGTTTATAGAGCACTACCCGAGATATCGTAGAGAAATGACACTTCGATCGCGTGCTTAATCTACCGCACCCTCCAATCCCGCGTAGCGCACTTTCGCTCCACATTAAATGGTGAATTGATTCAGTAGAAACTTTCTCAATTGATATACCTAATAGAATGTGAGTGAGATAAACAATGTCCAGGAAACTGTTTCGCTAATCATTTTGCCATTATAAAGTCTGAATAAATTCAGTTGTTAAATATCCCTTGTTATGATGAAACAATAAAGGATAGCAGTTGGTGGTTTCATATAATATGTTGACCGTCGGCCGGTAGCGATTTTACTTTTATTTATAATATTTTTTATTGGCTGGAAGCTGCGTTTATCAATATATGTATACTTGGAGCCAGTTGCCAGTGTCGTCGCATCGAACACGGAATACGTAATGAGCGGTTCTGTGTTTAAATTAATGACTTCGGTAGCCGCCGGTGTCCCAATCAAATCGACTAAATATGCTCCATAAAATATATACATACGAACACAGTTGACATAATTAATTATGGTACGACCGCTGTAGGATAGAACAATAATTTCAATACGTACCTACCTATTTAAAGTTAAATTTATGGAAATGAATAGTTTTACTAGTAAAACTAGGGATTGCTTTGATGTATCCACATACTTAAACATAACATCGCACATCGCGAATATCGCAATCAAAGAATTTTGATTACGATTTTGAATCAAAGAACTAACAACTTCTCTATTTGTTGCAGTGGCCTAACAACAACAACAGAGCGGGGGGTAACGCCCGTGTATCTTCGATGTAGAGAAGGCAGCATCTCTTGGGTGTACCCTCGGGGGGCTCTGAGGCTCTTGTTCAAGCCTCCCCTGCCAACGGACGAACGCGACTTCAAAGTCTGCGTGAGAGTGATACGCCGCCCGGACCCTCCTGATCTGTTTCATACGTTGCGCGTCAATGATACTGGTAAGGCCTTTGATAATTCCTATTATAAATGTGGGCTTAATTTATAAATCTCGACTTGCTTTATAAATGCAAATTTAGTTTATAAATCTGGGGTTGGTTAGTGTCTGCACAATGGTACACCTTGGAGGTGTGGTTACTAGCGATATATCCGGGTTCTGCACGGTAACATGCTATACCAGCTCAAGGAATTTATCTCCATTAGGCGTAGATACCTGTAGATGAAAACTGAAACAAAATGTGTTCACAATGTTTTTGGGATATGGCTCTAAAAGGATGCTTAGTTGTGTTCAACCATTTTGTTTTAATGCGTTATTGTATACCATACATTTCGTTTACAGAAACCGCAGAGCGTTTTCCAGCTCGCCTCTTCGTGGAAGGCCCACATCGCCTCGTCCCCCTCTACGCGCCTAATGACGGCGACCCTCGGGAGCTGCGGTGCTTCCGCAGCCGACGGGGCAGGGCAGCGCTCTACGTTGAAGCCGAACCAGAGGAAGGCCCTAAGCGAAGAATGGCCACCTTCAAGTACGAGGCCAAGCCTCTCGTCAGGCGGCATTACGACCCGGCTACAGCCGACTGCAGACCTTGCACGGAGTCCGAACTAGAGCTCGCCTTCTGCACCAGTGATCTTGGTAAGATACCACAGTTAATATATTGCGCTCCTATTAACAGCTACCTCGCAAAACCAGAAGATGCCATGTTGCCTCCTGACGGCGGAGTACTGAATGTTAATAAGTCTGCGCAGACGCCGACCGCACAGTAATTTGTCGCCATCACCGAGATTCCTTCTGAAATTAAATTCAACGTTGTTATAGTTAAAAATGCTACTCGCGTAATTACCATAAAGTATTTGCAAAGTTACTCCACGAATGGGTGCACTCGTTATTTTTAAGCATTTCGAGCAAAAAAATAAACACGTCTGCATTGTTGTGTTCAGCTTTTGTACCACCGCTAAGTGGAGTTCAGATGAGTCTGCGAAGATTAGATTGCATTGCAGACCAGTTATGGCTCACGGAAGCTTTTAGCATATGCGGCGAGGCGGGATGACTGGCTGCTTAGATTCAATTTGAGTCGGTAATAACTGCATTTGACAAGAGAATACCGGATAGACGAGTATGGCGTTGGCGGCACGCGACGCCGCGGGGAGTTGATCGTTTTTTCTCGTTTGATATATTATAATAGTCGAGGAGTTATGTCACTGCAGCGCTGCAGCGCCCCGTGGCGACACTGCCCCGCACCCACGCTATTACCCGCCCACAAACACGTATCATTGTAGTTTTTTCGTCTGAATTGTCACGCATAAAAAATAACGATATTTTTTCGGGCAAGGGAACTTGTATCGATATGTTATGTCCAATAACAGGTACATTATTAAATGTTTAAAAAGAAACGGTTATTCCATTGTTTATGTTAAGGTATTGTTTAAATGTGTGATTTATAACTCCATTCGGAATGTTGTGTCTATGTATCAAAATAAAAATAGCTAATAGGCTCCATTAGGTAGATACCTACATAGCTTCGGTAACTTTCGAATTTTACTCTTTGAAGACTGGTTATACAACTATTGTTGTCGGCGATAAATAAATAAATAACGTCCATTTTTCGTTGGTAACATTCAAGTTACAATTAAATTAACAGTTCTTGATAGAAGCAACAGTCAGACGTGATAGCTCGTTAGTAAGCCTTCTATGTAATTATCTGTTGTCGGTGCGACGGGTGGATGACCGTTCACCCAACACCATGGCTATTCACTTATCTATCTCAAACAAAAGCTGACCGAACAAAAACTTACGGCGTATATTTTTCGCTTAGTCACCGGTCGAACAAAAAACCTATTGCGCCGAGGACAATGGTGACACAGTGATTAATATCTATACCTACAATAAATCCGTGAAGTCGTGAGGTAACTGGTGTTAGGGCTAGTTTATATCAGAGCGGTGGACCGACTTTAAGTATGAGATTATGGCCAGATTAAGATATAAGTTACTGTTAAGCATATAATATATCTGTTTTGATGAAAAAGTGAGTTGTACGTTGGACGATTTTACTCATTGTAAACCAAAACGCTATATATTTTCGACAAGACGTTAGTGTCGTACTCTTACGAATGCGTTTTTATAACGGTCACAAAATTTTATATATCTAGTGAGAGACAACTATTTTACCACACCAGTTCCTATACAAAACTACGACAAAACTCTAATAAGTGTGAGTTAAACTTTATAGTATAGTAAAAACGACTCGTAGCTATGACTCAATTGTGTTCCCAAAACACGCTTTCCAGATAGCCGGGTGATTAAAGTTTATAACTTCTAATTTGTTTGCGCTGTAAGCAATTACCATGATTAAGAAAAAACCTCTGGGTTATAAAACGTAATGTCGGCGCCGCGACGGCATGACGTTTATATCTTCATCTTATTATTTAAATTATTTAATATTGCCATATAATGGAATCCGCAAATTGAATTGGTAGATTGATCAAGATGTTTATTTTTATTTGTGTAATAAAATTATTGATTGCGTGCGCGCGGCACATCTTGTAAGATAATAACATAGGTACGAAGTACGTACCTAAGTATGTGGTCTACGCGAAAAGCCATTGGCTATAGTTATACTGAACCTAGAAGATGGTAGATGAGAAACCAATCTTTATTAACGCAGGAGTTTCTATATTGTACGTATATACACTTTACGTAACTTCGAAAGTAAACATATGAGTAGGTAGATAGTTTGTCGATAGATTGAATAAGCGTGGGTCAATCTACCGCGGCGGTTCTATGCAGGAATAGCGTACCTCGTGGTCACACTAGTTTGATGACCATAGAGTGAGTTTGGTAATGACCGGTGTGACCAAGGAATGCGTGCGTCGTAATATCTACCTTTAAGTTAAGTAGGAATTATATTGAAAATTGGGGTGGGTATTATAGACTTCTTGAGATTTATATAAGTAATCATAATTTAATTAATGCTCAGAACACTTTTCAATACAAACGATGTCAAGGAGGCGCCAAGAGAGAAAAAAACCATAGACAAATTTATATAGAGCATTTTTCATAGATTATTGTCCACTTATAATGCAACTATAACGTTTATTAATAGTATATTTTTGTTGAACAGTATCCCGCGGCGTGATAGTGGGCAGCGAGCAGCGCGAGGACTTGGACACGACTCAGCTGACGCTGCGGCTGACGAAGCTCATCCGCGCCACCGCGGGCGACGCCGACGCCGCGGGCAAGCCGGACTTGGCTGATAATGACGATTATTATAGGTAAGTCTTGTGTAACCCGACATATTATTAATGAACAACTAGTCTGATTAGCCGTTCCTACATTATTCTCACATACCTATAACAATGTATTGCTCAAAAATGTAAAACATCTTTAAAAAAAAAAAGAGCAACCATGGAGTTTCTTGCCCGTTCTTCTCCATAGGAACGGCATTCCGAACGGGTGGTAACGTGTTTTGTATCTTTGACGATTCATAAGTACTGTACTTTAATAGCCAGTGTTCGTTTAGAAACTAGAACTCCTAGTTTGAAGGCGGTCCCTCTAAGCACTCGGTTATTGACGCTACATACCTTTTTGGTGATTGCTGAGGAAAGACTTGGAAATTCTTAATATTAAGTAGGCTGCAGGCGGTAATATATTTTGGCTTTTCTTGTTGGATCGTAATGAACTTAACACGAAGTAAAATAATTTTCTAAAATTTATGCGCATCATTTATGATATTCGAAATTACAAAGTTGTGCGAAGTCAGTCGATAAAGCATAGTATAGGTACTTGGATCATATTTGCATATTTGAAAACATACATGTATCTATCGTAAAGCATATAGTAGTAGTCAACACAAATGCTTATCAATATGATTTATCGAATATTCACATATAAAAGTCCGATCACAATAGCTGGCTATTGGATAAAACGTGAAATGACGTCAGCTAACTGTGGTCATTTATCGTCTACCTACTTCCATTGTCATATGTATATGGTAGAGACGTCACTTATATTCTTAACTCTATTATAACACCAATCGACGGCTTTACATGTATCGATGTTTACGATATACATATTTTGATGTAGGCGGTAAAGTACTTAGATGACTTGGTATTACTGTCTTCCTCTGTTTAAACTGACCTCTCTTTCTGTTCATATTTTCGTTATAATAAGCTTGGATCGAAAAGATAAACTACCAGTTTGTCCACCCCGCGAGTTCGCATTTATCAGGCATCAGAGTTCTCGAGAAAACGAACTAACAATTTGATAAGATCTAGATGCTGCTGGTGTCCGAACGTAGGTACAGACCACTGTGGTAGACAGTCGAGCGCGGTAATAAGTTGTCAAGTTAAAATATGTTGCAACTCCGGGATGCTTGCCGGGTAACGACAGCCCGTGTTACATGTCCATTACAATCACGAGGGTCGTAGGTACGATAAGGGTATCTCTCACTTACAAGTCTCTGAGACTTTGTCAGTCTCAATTTTAATGTCACGGAGGAGATCATAGCTTTCTTGGTAATAACTCTAGTTAGATCAGTGCGTGACTCAGTGGTACCTTGGATGCGTGAGGGAATAGACTAAACTATTTCTTTTTCGTATCCCACTAATATTATAAATATGAAAGTTTTGATGGATGGATGTTTGTTACTCAATCACGTCAGAACGGCTGAACGGATTTGGATAAAATTTGGCACAGAGATAGATTACAGTCTGGAAGAGCACATAGGCTACTTTTTATCCCGGTAAAATGTATGGTTCCCGTGGGATAGATTCGTTTAAATGTTTCTTAGAGTACCAATAAATTAATTTTGATTCTGAGGCTGTACAAAGTTCGCGCGGGACAGCTAGTTACTAATTCGTATTTTTTCTCATAGATATGAAATGGATAATACATTGGAGCGCACCACGCACCGCAACCACCGGCGGCGGAAAGGGCGCAGCCTCCACGCGCACGTGCACGTGTCGTCCGTGTGCGGCGCCTCCGCCGGCGCCGGGGAGTTCCTCGTGATGGCGCGGCGGAGGCTCGGCCGGTACTCGCTTGTCTGCGCCCCGAGGATAGAGGACTGGGTGCACTTGGTCGAGAGACGCAACGAGGATGGCACTGCGCATTGCTTGTTGCAGCATTAGGAACCTCAATTATACCAGGTCTTCGTATAGGAGCATTGGAATCTGGTACTACGGAGTATTCCTTGGATGGCTATAACTGGACACAATGTGATCAATATCGATGTTGAACCATTCAAGAAAGAGCTAGGTGCTAGGGTCACTGAACAGATAAAGAAGTCCTCCAACTGCGATATATGAAATGGTCACAGGAATACCACTGCTGAATGTCTTCTATTGTGCAAGTATTTGATTCTTGAACTCTGAATTACAGTCGGCACGGAAGATTGCTTAGAGGTAGTTGACATAATACAAAAGACGAGAATCTTCCTTTAACGACTTATTTACTCTCATCGAAGTGTTACAAGCAATGTACAAGAGGAGACCTTTGTTGAATGATTATCTTTGAGTGGATCTCGTAGAAGTGATTATTTAATTAACACTATGTGACTTATGAATTTTCAAAACATTCAAGAATATTCAGTATTTGTGTGGTTCTAATTACTAAGTATTTTACCCGACTGCGCCACAGGGAGGGCAATGTTTTTTGATTCAACAAGTGAAACATTGTTGCTTCGAATATTTGAAGAGAATTTATAAGTAGATTATTATATGTTTGCTTGCCATATAATCAGCCTGCGTTATAATGCAATATTGTACAAAAGTTCTTTATTAATGTATCAAATGTATACATACCTACATACTATATATATTTACTGTAAATGTTATATTCTAGTTTGTAATGAAAGAATGTGGTCCAGAGTGCCAAAATATATAAGATCTTCATCAGTTAGACGTAAGGTTGATCTCAACTTGTACATATTATCATTATAAGGGAGAAATATTTGAAAGCCATATTAATTAAGCACTACTATAAGTAATAGCTTCCAAGTTATCTTCCTATAAACTGTTGCTTGTAGCAACGAAATATATATATAACGTGTAACAACAGTAGTGTAAAATATTTTAACAGCGCCAACAGTATGTTATAAAGATAGCATTCCCAAAGCAATAAAACGAATTATTAGAAATTAAAAAAAATGTCACCCCGCTCTGTGCCCATGGGTAAAAGCTACTGGGTCGCCTTGTTTACAAAGACATACATATTTTATCCATTGGTTACAATATTTTACACTATTTTTGTTCACTATACTGAACAATGTGAAATTTGTAACTATAATGAATCTATATATATATATATAAAACAAACTCGTGTTAGTTACATCATTTATAACTGAAGAACGGGTGAGCCGATTTGTATGATCTTTGAATTCGTCTCAGCCCCGAATAGAACAGAATAACTATTTAAAACGTGGGAAAATTTACAAAATATATTTTTTTCTCATAAATTTGATTCTGTGGCGGTACGAAGTTCGTTGGAAATAAACTATTAAAATTAATTGCCAAATCCGTCACTATTATAGTAATCGTAATGGTGCTAACCTCGCTAATATGACTTCTTAAGTGCTTCCACTTTCAGATTGCAATATCGAACATATTATATCATTTTAATAAATATATAACTAAATACTATTTACCACAGACCCACAACCTATCATTGTGAATACTAAGTAATATATTGTGTAGAAAATTATTATAGTTACTTATCGATATGTGATATAGTTTACAACGAGTGTTGAAGTGCCTTTTGTATATACAAATATATATAGTTTAATATAAGGTATATAAATGTACACAAACTATGTATAAAGAACAAAACTGTTGAATTAAATAGTTTAAACTTTTATTGTGGACCTTTCTTTTACATATGACCAAACTTAAAAATCACCTAGCTATCCATTTTGGTAAATATAATGCAGGTACGCGGGAGTAGAATGAAAAGTAGTCGAAATATATAGCATTTCGTTTATTGAAAAAATCACAACTGATACCACATAGAAAAACTACTCGGCACGGTTTAACTCTTAACTATATATAATATCACATAAACACTTTATAATTTGATAGACTATATACATAGACAATTATTAGTATTTGGTACACTTTGTGAAAACACCAACCACTTCGTGGTCGCAGATATAAATAAACAGAACATAACATAGAATCCCTTCACATCGTGCAGTTTAAATTAAAATCTATAATATATTATACTTTCAACGAAATGTAAAACAAGTAAAAAATAAATCTATGGATCGGGCCACGAGAATGTGGCGTAGTAGTAATTATAAAAATATATAATAAAAATTATGTACATTAGCTGAGTTGTAGAACATCCAAGTAATTCTTGTGCTCATATCATAGACGAAAAAAAAATATAAGCATAGGTAATACGTGAGCAACATTAACGGCGTTCACATTCAGTAGATCGCATCGCGTAGAATGTCATAAATGCCGGTTCTGCGCATGCCAACTTCATACAAATAAGCATGCGCAGGGCTTTGATCATTTTACGTAATTCAACCTATACTGTCTTTCGCTATACTAAAGTGAGTAGGCCGATAATGTTGCTCACTGGAAAGCGATGTCTTAGGTAATTAATCCATTATCTACGAGTCACTCAATGTTTTGCAATGATAACATTTCGCTTATTTTTATCGTCCAACTCGTATTCAGTATGATAAATAGGGTTTATTGTTTTAGATGGAAACAATTCTCTATAGAAAATCTTTAATAATTACCATGAGGCATTTCGACTGTGAAATAAAGTCGATTACATATACAAAATAGCTACATAACTTAACTACTGAATACAAGCAGTTGCCGAGTGACTGGTCGTAAGTAACAGAAACACAGAAAAACAGGTACGTAGGTAATAATTGTGATATGTAATTAGTTTCTCCAAAACATAGTTACCGCGAGTTTGTCAAATTTTAACTGTGAAATTACAACTGTAGAAAATTATTATAATCTAACCAATGATTTGTAAAAGCTCATAAGGTGAGCCTACATTTGTTCAGCTGTCGATGAAAAATTGGAAATATTGATCCGAAGGTTCATAAGATTTTAATTAATACAATTATGAAATGTATGCAAAATAATTATATTAAACAACGAGTGTGTCTATTAGAATACATTTTAGTCTTTATAGATTTGAATAAAATCTTATAAAAATGAATTAATTCAAAAGCACGAGACATATAAATTACAGAATAATAAAGAGCTTTTTGTTAAAATTTCATATCAATTCTTAATTATTCTGTATTTCAAATAAGTTCAATCACAGCAAGCATACTCGTACAAATCTTTAATATATATACACGAACAGATCGCTAACGGGCCGCCCTTAGCAATGTTCAATTCATGAGCAAGTTGCAATCAGCCTTCACAGTTCCATACCAGCACAACGTTCACCAAAACTACAATCGCAAACGAGTAATCAAAGATATAATATAATAAGAAAATGTTTAATAGTAAAAGTGAAAATACCATTTAATAGCCCATAGTTAATTTCATAGACTATAAAATGCACCGATAGCCAAGCCAATTATGAATAATTTAGATGTCTATGTTTGGTGATTTAGTCACAAAAAACCATAAAGATTAAAAGTGATAATGATAATGTTCCGAGATAGACGAATATAAAACCATTAAAGAGGCAGCTACCCGACAAATACCTACGACAGTAACACAATACAGATAAGTTTTAATATTATTCAAAATATTATTTTCATTTCATAGATATACCTATTTTATTATGTAATTTTATAGTCCCCGGTTCTTTTATTTATATAAAATTTGATACTACAATCACGAATAAAAGGTTTCAACAGAATTATTGTCGAAAATATTAATTTGTTACGTGAGGAAGCTCGTTCGTAATGTTTTTAAGCGATTATTAACTTAATTGTTCCTCAAAGGCTGTGAAAAATTTGAAGTATTCATTTCAAGTACGTAGGGTGTTATTAGAAACCAACATTTATAATAATACATTCATTAAAAATATACTAAGTAAAAAATAACAAAACAATGCTTTATTTCACAAAATACGCTAAAGGCATTTCCACACGACAACTTTTTCACACATAGTCGACTCTCGTCAACAGCACTGCAAACAGCCTTTTTCTTCATAGCGTTTTCAGCACGTTTTAGTCGCGTTTAACGATGTGTTAAAGCCCTAGTGATATTATTCTGTGTGATAACAATATCACTCGGAATACTACCTAAGGTAATAAATTGTGCTATTACAAGTTCATTAGCTCTAGACACCAGATGGGCGATATTCCAGCGACGATAAATGACTCAAACTAAACCGTTGCGATGCGAAATAAATGAGAATTTTATTTATTGCAAATACAAAATGATAATACCGCTTAATGTACTATTCTAAATACAGTATGTTGACGTCATACAGGCATTAATTTTAAACTCATGTTTGGTACGACATTGCTAAACATTAGAAGTAAATTTTATAGATACAGCGATTATGTTTCGAACAAATTGCATTGCCGACTATAGTGCTCCGTGCTAGGAAAATTCTAAAATAAAAATTTGTATTTATACATTTATTTCTGTCATTTGGGAAAATGGTACTAAACATGCGATTAAAATTAATGCCTGTATGACGTCACAAACTTGTAGAAAATTGGGAAATGAGGTCGTAGTCAACCGATCAATATCTCATACATCGAAAGTAATATAATCCAAAGTTCTGGCAAGTGGCATTTTTTTTTATAGTATAACAATACAAATGGAAAAGGTTCTCAATCTTTGAAACAATAATAATATTATTTTTTATACATTACATATAATCTAAATTATAAATGCTAACACTAATTTCATTCCTTTTACCCCTTATACAATAGTTGTGATTATCTCCTAAAGTTCTCAGTATTTGTTACGAAATAAATATATTTATTTGCATCTTTAATAATTTCAACAAATTTATATGTGCTATATTTTTCTGTTCTACATTTTGTTATGACTCGAATTAGCATATGTATATTTATGTGGTGATACTGTATGTGTGTACAGGACCAAATACCTCTGTAGTCTGAACACACTAGGGTTCCACATATTTTTTCCCACGGACCACGCAATATGAGTGGCTAGGAGTAATTTATTTATATATTATTTGAGTTTAAATTATAAGGTGTTTACCAAATATTTAATAATAGTTATACCAGCCCTTTTGACGCCCCCCTGTTGGGCACGGGACTGCCATCAATGTGTGGGGGATTAGGGTAGATAATATCCAAACTTAAATATTTAAAATCCTTCCTAATTTGCGATAATTTTTCATCTCTTTATATGGTAATGTATGCTAATAGCAAGGCCTGTATCTAATAAATCGCAATATTGAAGTGACAACTATATGCAATAAAAAAGCAAATTACTATAACTATATAGATTTTCTATCATATTTGTGTAATATATTTAAATATTTTTCGTAAGCTTCGAAAGGAAGTTTAAATATATATTTAAATAAGTTTTATCGAGAATACTTCTCCAAAGAATAAGATGCAAGTACAATTCAAATTTAAAAACTAACCAAATAAAGAAAATATTAAGAAATACTTCTGCGAATATAATATACTGACTTAATGACATTCCAAACCGCAATGGACTTAGCACGGCATACATTCACATAGTCATAATATGGTAAGTACTTATGAATAATCTCCATAATATTGAGCTTCGAGTGCTTGTCGTCATGCATTGACATTTCACATTCTTGCCCATCAAATATGCTTAATGATCAAGCGGTAATGGATAACTACGCATCAGTTGAAGCTACATAAGATGATTTTAGAAGTTAATAGAAGAAAAAAAAATACGGAGTAGAAAAGTTTGCGCAGTTTTACCGCCATATTTACTGGGCATAAATGCGAAATCATTTGATTAGAATGTCATTGGAGTGTTACCAGTATACTGAAAATTCTCCCAAACGTTAACACTACCTCGGAATCGAGGCGTATTTTTGGTCTAATTTCCATCTTAATCTTCGTAGGCTACATCTAATTGTAAAGTAGTTATGCAAATTGTTTTAATGTTATAATAATAATACTAAATAAATAATAACTTTTGTTCGAACCCGTATGAAAAAAAATAAAAACAAAATCGTCCGTTCGTTATATTGGAACAAAACTCACATAGCCATAGACACGGAGCTTGCTTCCGATCTCGAAACCGATTCACGTATCAACGATTATAACTCACCCTGTATATATTATGACTTAATCGAATAATTCAATACGTACCAGTGCTATATACGTATCACATATCACCGTATCATATGTACCTAAATGAAACAAGAAATTATCTATGTACATGCATTTTGTCAGAAATTCACCTACCAATATGTAATTGATATAATATAATATCGCCAGACGAACACACCAATTATACGGTCCCACTAAGCATCGCTAATATGGGTACCGTACGATGGACCGGGGGCGAAGCCAGTATATAATACTTATATGGATATTAAACATTCATGACTCGGGTACAGACATTCGTGCTCATCACCCAAAGTTTGTCGCCACCGGGCTTTAAACCCAGGACGCTCAGCATAGAAATCAGGGTCACTACCTACTGAGCTAATCAGGTCGTCTTATTTTAATTAATTAGGTAGTAAATTTCTGCGGCCATATTGTTCCAGAAATGGGCCTAAACAATTACCCCCGAATTTATAACTTTATCAAACGTCACATAGTACTGCGTACTAGAGTTTTGCCTTGCGCCGTACTATATGACGTTTGATAAAGTTATACAACGTCTATAAATTCAGGGGTATATTTATTATTTACTGTTTTAAATCATGAAATATTGACACGTGACCGAGTTCTGATAATATACAGGTACATATGACTTTCAATCGTATCACCAAGCCATAATGTCGAAAATTATTCTCCGATTTCTCAATAAGCTCCTTTTAACTACAGGATTAGGTACGTATATAGATTCACTCGAAGTTGACGGGCGTGGGGGTCATCACGTCCACGATGAAGTCCTCCATGTTGGGTAGGACGAGTACCTTCTCGAACTCCTTGCTCAGCTTCTGCTCGATCCAGTTGGAGATGTGCGCGAAGCGAAGTGTCCGCGCGCCGACGGCGGGCCGCGCTTTCAACACCAGTTGGGGGTTCGTGCGAAAACTGGGTTAACAAACAATTTTTTTTATTTTTTTATTGCAATATAGGCAAGTATTTGATCTCGATCTCACCTGATGGTAAGTGACGATGAGATCTACGACGTAGCATACTTGCCTAGAAGGGAAGGGAAATTAACATTGCAAGACCCCAAGACACTGTGAGCTCTTTCTGCGTAGATCGGACCGCAAGTTACAACTAAATATGAGGGTACCCCGTCAAACTATGACACTAGGACGTCAACCACCTTAGTCCTCCCGTGACCCGTGGTTGCTGTATAGCAGCCGAAACGTCGGGAACGTAAAAACAAAAAATAAACGCGTTAAAGTCCTTAAAAATAGTTTTATTCAAATAAATCAACGTTAAAATATTATACTATACAGGGCCCCAAGCCTGCTAACACAATCGATTCATAATCGAACAGCAACCGCATAGTAACTGTTACTTTTGACAGATATTGTATTGGATATCTGTCAAAAGTGACATTTATTGGTTCCTTATTTGAGCAGTCCTTTCGATGATCGTATCACTGTTAACACCCCGGTGTTTTGATAAAAAAAATACATACCACATCGTGAAAAAAAATCCAATTCTAAAGTCAAGGATTTTAAAACGCGCATCGTTCACATATTCAAAGTAAAAGTAAACAATAATATAGTGATTAGGTGATGCTTAGTTAACTCACCCGACCCACACTCGGTCGTGGGGGGGCGGGGGCAGGTTGAACGCCAGCCGCCCCTCCAGGCCGTGGACCTCGAGATGCAGCTTGATGTCCGTGTTGGAGAGACCTTCCATTGCTCGCTTCACGTACTTGTAGTCGGTCACCTGATACAACATTACGACTTAGCAAATGGTACTTTCATCTATATATATAAAAGCGAAATCCACTGACTGACTGACTCACTCACTTATGATGAAATCTCCAAAATCACGAGACCTAGGGACTTGAAATTTATCACGAAAGGATTTTTGAAAATTCGACCCTTAAGAGGCTAAACGTTGGGAGGGGGGAATCAAAAATTTGTATGGATAAAGTTATGTTCTAATTTTTTAAGCAGACGTAGTCGCGGGCAACAGCTAATAACTTTACTTAATACCTTAAACTAAACATCGCTTCGCTTTTACTATGGGTACGGGCCAATGAACTAGGGGTTTTCCCAGTATATAATCTATATCCATACTATATTACGGGTATAAATAAGTAATGTTTTATGTTTGCATCTGACGGTAAATCTCCTAAGCTACTGATCCGATCGTTAAAAATCTTTCGTTGATAGACAGCTACATTATTACTGAGTATAGTTTATTGAGGTACCGCGGGCGGAGCTGCGGGCAGTAGCTAGTACCTTATAGATATTAATTGTCTGTCATGGGTTGCCCACTTCACTATTCCATTTTCCGCCTCAAGGTTCGGAACATTGGATAGATAAACACTGACCTGCTGGAAGTACTTGTTGGTCGCGATCTTATCGACCATTCGTAGAAACTTTTTCTTGGACGATGTGCCTTCTGCTGTTGATGATCTGTGTTCTGATCTGTGTGTGTAATAACACGAGTATTGGAAATGACGAATAACATACACAAATTAAGAATTTATTATTACGTACCTATTGAACCAAGAATTATCTAACATGTCATAAGGGTTACAGAGAACTAACCAGAAAAATGTAATAAACAAGACGATTTAGTTTTTTGTTTTCTATACAGATTTTTTATTTCACTCTAATCAGATTTAAGGTTATGAATTCAAGTTTGATGGGCCCAAATAAAAAATTCTCAGCTCGCACAGTTACTAAAATGTGATCGATAAACATAATTGAAATTGGCGTAGGCGGCCTCTTAAGTTATGTACTCACGGCGCCTCTGAAACGGGTATAGTGTCTGTGCTGTCGACGGGCTGCACGGGCGGACTCTCGTCGTCGCTACTGGACTCCGCGGAGTCCTCTACATCCGAGTCATATATCGCCGGCTTTCGTCTCTACAAACATTTAAACACATTATTTTGCAAACATCGTAAAGTTCGTCAATTCGCACTGGGCCCGAATCGCTCTCGCTTTGAGGAGGGTGTTCTGAAAGTGGAGACTCTACTTATAAAAGCCACTACCGTCTCAAATAGCTGATTATATATTTGTCTTATCAAAATTGTGGTGTCGTCCTAGCTACGATTTTACGAGTAAACAATGGCATTTCGTCGCGCTATGAGTTGCGAGCTTCAATTAGGACACTCTTCAAGAGATTTATGTATTGAATCTCGTCGTGCGAAGAAATTTCATTGATAACTCATATGATCGTTAGCCAATTAGGACGACGCCTCAGGTACACATACTCGTACAAACGCACGCAAGCATATACACACACACACACACACATGCAAACATTGTGTTTTCAATCAATTATACAGATATTATACAGAACAGACTTTATTTGAGCAGTAAATACTACGTTATAGGGATGAAACTCGATTGTTTATTTACGCGAAAAGTCTTTGTTAGGTTAGGTTATTTTATATAAGTCTAGATCAGGTCTCCCAACGTGTTTTGTCTACCGCTCACTTTGAGAATGAATAATTTTTTAGCGCCCCCATTTTTTCACCTACTTAAAAATCACTATAACTTCAAATTAAATTAACTATTGTAAGCCTCTACACAACGCCCACATTTTTTTCTGGGTCTCTTACCGCCCCCCTTTAGGCGTGTAGCGCCCACAAGCACATCACCCACTTTGGGAAAGGCTGGTCTAGATAGTGCTGGTATTTACCCTCATCTGTTCGGTGAATATGCACCCGCTCGATGCGTCCAGTTCGGCCTCGACCACGTGCGCGGACAGCAGCTGCTCCTCCAACGTGATATCTGTGAGCAATTACAAACATATACAACACCAGCTGCGCCGCGCGGTGTTACCCGCGATTAAAAATTACGTCCATTTTACAGGGATAAAATGTAACCTATGTGCTATTCCACACAATAATCTATCTCTGTGCCAAATTTCATACAGATCCGTTCAGCTGTTCTTATTGCAGAAATCAGACTCTGGAAGTTTTCTATTCCTTTATTTATATCGAGTTGGAATGATTTGAAATAATCCCGCAGGTCAGTACAGTGGACAAGTACAGTGGTCGAGTACAGTGGTCGAATTACACGAGTTAATTCCCCCATCTCCATTCTATCGTCGGTCGACAAGACGCACGGATAAGTGTCATCCGTACACTGTGGACATTCCTGCGGTACGCACTAAGCGTTTTGCTTCTACTTTCATCGTGCGTACTGCCAAGGAATGGAACACGCTACCGGCGTCTTTGTTCCCCGTTGACTACAATCTGGGTGTTTTCAAGTCGAGAGTGAACAGGTACCTTCTAGGCAAGTATGCTACATCGTAGATCTCATCGTCACTTAACATCTAGTGAGATCGAGATCAAATACTTGCCTATACTGCAATAAAAAAAAAAGAGTACAGTGGTCGAGTACTGGTGTACTCACTCTTCTCCTTGAGCTTCATGAGGTTGATCTGCGTCTGCAGCGCGATGTAGGCGCCGCCGTCGTAGCGCAGGTCGGCGTCCAGCCACACGCCGCGCGCGTCGCACGCCGGCGCCAGCACGCGCTGCACCAGCGGGCACGCGCCCGCCAGCGACAGCTGCGTCACCACCAGCGGGGACATGAACGACGGCAGCTGACCACACACACACACACAACGTCACTCGTTTCGTACTGGCTCGCACGACAGACGTTGGCCTGTCCGAATCCCATGGAAAAAAGCATGGAATCCTATTCGGACTATTGCAAACAATGTGAAAAAAAAACCAAATCGATTAAGCGATTTTCAAGTGATACGCCAAAGAATAGCATTTAATTTTTATTGATATAGCTAAGGCCTACTATGGGCACTTGCAAATTGAATTTTTAAATGGTTACTTAACTATACGACTCGATCGGAACGCGACTGACTGAGAAAATACGGTATGAAACACTGGGGGCTCGACGTTTTTCCAAAACTTTTATCAGATTGCTAGAATTTAATAAATTCTGTGAATTATGTTTGACACATTAAAACTACTTACTAATAAATAAATAATTGTCAGCACTTGACCTCAGCAGACGGCTAATACAACATTAACGTCCTCAAAAGGGTATCTACGTGTTGACCCACATCCCCGCGCAGGCCTTCCAAAGGTCCGGCCCGTGTGGACATTATAATAACAATATTAACTCGCCCTTTATAAATATCCCACTGTTGCGCACGAGCCCCCGCTCAATACGAGGGGGAATAAAACCATTAACATAATAAAAATCTAATATTTTTCTAACCTAACCTATAATTCCGTCATGCGTTACCTTAAGCGTGTTGAGTTTCCTCTGTATCTTGTTCTGCACGCGCTTGATCATGGCGGGGTCTCGCATCACGTCGTATATGATCCGCGCCAGCATCGTGTTCACCCACGTCACCTCCGCCGGCAGCAGCCGACACTCGCACTCGTGCGATGAACTATTGCTCTAACAAGACAGTCAATACCAAATCAAATGATGAACATTAAAAAGTTTTTGGCGATAGTTGATCGAACTAGGCGATACTTGGCGGAAATCCATTGGTAAACAATTTGGAGAAGGCGTCCCACCACTGACCCTGTCTGTGACGGGAGTCGGGATCAAGTAATATACAATTCTCCGCGAAACGAAGTGAATCTAAAAAAAGGATTCGACACGTGTTTCGCCTCAAAACGAAGCATCCTCAGGACAGCTGGGCTACGAATGAGATATTGGCATTTCTCATAGTATTCCAGGTCAACCAAACTTCGCGTTGTCCCACAGCTAAAGATAAAGTTTCCTCTATAAATCTGTCATTTGGCTATCTCTGGCAAATTCTATTGGAGTGCATCTAGGTTGTCACGCCACGTTTCCTGGTGCTGGCTCGACGACCCCCGTCTTTAGGTAACCATTGCGTGACGACTCATGCCTATCCCTCCAGTATCATCTGATCAAACTTTGGAGCAGCCAGAATACTATATTCCTTTAAGTCTTCTGAAGTGTTTGGTTTTAAAATATGGTTACTATGGGATGGACATAGTTTTTTTTTGGACGAAAATCCCTTTTGGGCAAAAATAAAAATACTCTCGCTACCGACTATAAAAGCATGAGGTGGTAACCACTTTATGCAGATATACCACATTTATTGAACGTTTAATAAATTTACAATGGAAATACAGAGCGTTCTGCAGATGAAAAGTACTTTATGTAAATGGACGAAAAGTTTCTATAAATTTGGGGATAAATGTAGATACATTCTAGTGAACTACTGAACGCAAATATCCATATTAGGTACTGAATAATATTAGTCAAGTCGCTATTTGAACTAAATAATGAATACTGAAATGTGACAAACATCTTTCCGTTTCTTTTTGCTCTTAGACCGTTCCCGCGGAGACGGTTCGATCTGACACATAACGGCGGCATCCGCTGTTTGTTTCACCGTCACCTTGTGAGTCTAACGGAGACAAGTGTCTTTGATTCACAGTAAATAATAAATATAATAAAATCCCAATTAAGTTATGATAAGTAAGTGACGTAACAGATGGTCGTTGGGGCAGAAGGGTTCTAGAATGGCGACCACGAGAGCCTGGCCCCAAGTCTGCTACACAATCGATTCATAATCGAACAGCAACCGCATAGTAACTGCAGTTGCTGTTCGATTATGAATCGAATGTGTTAACAGACTTGGGGCCCCGGAAGACGTAGTGTGGGATGGCCTCTACAAGGTGGAGCGACTATCACTGAAACTGTTGGATGCGAGATGCGGAGAACCGTGGCGTGTGGAAGTTAGGCCGCCCAACGGCTAGGCTATGTCCAGCGGTGGACGTCTTGCGGCAGACGGATGGGAATCATGAGTAGGATATAACTGTTCACCTGTATGATTTTCAGCAGAAACGGCCAGAAGTTCTTCTCGCTCAAGTCCATTTCGGGCGACAGCGGTTGGGACATAGACGTTATCGTCACTCCGCCGCCATTATCCGATACCGAGTCTAGCGTTTTACTCTGCGAACAATGCAGGAAATGGCTAAGCTCATGAATTGACAGCAGATAATATTTCACGACAAACTATTGGTGGCGTAGTGACCCTGCTTTCTGAACCGAGGTTCCCGAGTGCGTACTCTGGAAGGAGCAAACATTGTGTGATGACAACAAATGTTTGAATCAGTCATGGATCTTGAATTCTCTTGACGATACTTGCCATCGATTACTGACGATTGCCGCTACCGTTCTTCAATACTCAGATATCATAAGAATTCAAGTTAAGGATGTCCATAAACCACCTTTCATTCGGTGTTCTGACACAATTTAGCGTCATATTTGAGACCACTGAACATGTACCGTTTTATTATTGTTAAAGTGTTTTTCTGTATTATTTCCTAGTATTTCTATTTTGTTTATGTCACGTCAAATAACTATTTCTTTTCTTTATTTCTAATCTATGGCTACCCAAAGAAAATAAATCTTCCAATAGTGTTGTACCTTAGCAAAAGAGACGATGTCTTTCTCGGACATCTTGTAGACAGCCAACTCGATGCCGTCCTTGCCCTCCGCGGCGGGGTCGCTGTTGGTCTTGTCGTCCGCGGCCGACGAGTCCGGCGACGCCGCGTTCGCTTCCGATATCGCGATCGTCAGACGACGAAACCTGGACGAAAAATAGGCTACATTTTGTTATGCAGCCCTATTATGTAACTCTGTTTCAATCATTTCGTATATGTCTATCGACTAATTTAACAATAGAAACACAAGAAATTATTGAAACTGACTTGCAACAGTGTTGTAATTTGTTTGCAATCCCGTTTCAATCAATTCGCGTATTTCTATAGACTAGATTTCGTATTTCTATATAGTAGATAGAAATAGATGAAATGATTGAAACAGAGTTACATACTAGGCCTGATGAACAATTTTGTTTTACAAGGATTCAAACAGTCTCGGGGGCCATGACGGGTGGACGCTGGTAGGATTATTTTCAGGTCATCTGCATCCTTATCAATATCTATAGGAAAAGTTGGACAACGAACTAGACGCTTCAAGTTTTGATTTACACAGTGACTTTTTTTTCTCTTCCATCGAAAAAGTACAAGGAGGTGTAAGTGACCCTGCTCCACCTATGTCAGAGATGTACAGAATGTGATTGTAAGATTTAATGCACACAGCCATGGGGCGGAATGTATGAAGCCAGTGTACAGGTAGTGCGTCATTAAGAGGTCATCAAATATACTACACTACGCACTCATTGAAATAAGCGCGTTCGTTCATTAAAGTCTGAGCGTAAAATATAGATTATCTACGAAATAACAATTGATTTTTAAAGCGTTCAAATGAAATGACAATTGGCTTACGCTTGCAGGTGTATGCCGGCGGCGGCGACATTTATTTTTTCGGCAGCATGACACTAATATATTGGATCACGTTACACATGTGCAGAACTTCAAAATCGAAGCAAAATTTAAATTTTTTTTTTTTTTTTTGCAATCTGGAATTTTAGTTATGTGTAATGTGCTTAGAGGCATTGCTAAAGGGTTGTGTTACCACTCGTGTTTGTCTCGTCCCGTGCGCGCGAACAGGAACAAGAAGGAGTGTTTGTCTTTGGAGTGCTTCACGTGGACGCTCCACTCGCCCTCCACCGCGCCATCGGCGTTTTGCTCCAAGTCCTTATTACCAGAGACAAATGTTATCATCATCAGCACTATATTAATACAGGGTGGTTCCGATAGCGTATACTATGTCTTGAAACTGCGCATCTTTAGCGCATTTCAAATCATTGTGTGAAGGCAGAATTTGGATATTTCAATTTTAAAAATATCGTGTGATTATTTGGGAGCAATTTTATTTTATTATTCACACACAACATACAAATCGAAATTCTGTCTTCAAATTATGATTATATACAAATACGCTTACGTAGTCTAGACTTAGTATACCCTTTCTGAATCACCCAGTAAAGGTACTATAGGAAATGTGTATGTCTTCTGAAATAAAACAAATTTTACGAATTTTGTCGCGTACGTTTTTATTATGTTATTTACGTTGCCGACGTTTCGGCTGCTTTACAGCAACCATGGTCGCGATAAAATTCGTAAAATTAGTTTTATTTCAATGTGTAGTATTCGCGTAATAAGAAATCCATGTATGCCTTTTGTTGAATGTTTTGATAATATGTAAGCAGGAGACGCGTTTTAAGCATAATGAACGGGTACACAGATACATCGACCAGTGTAAGTCACCAACACCGCGACGATCACAATGTCGTTGAACAATTGGTAAACTACTTCTTACTTTGCCGTCTCTGCAACGTACCGCTTCCTCCAAGAAGTCTTTGATCCTCAACAGTTCCGTGTCGTCTATCTCCTCGTCGATGTCGACGGCGGACTTGGATGCGAGGTCGAGGTCACTCTCGTTGTACTCGTCCATCAATGACTTGTCAGTTTGCACTTGACTTTGACTCTGTGTCTCGATTGGTTCCGTGCACGTGGACACGCTGTCTGTCTTCTTATCTGTCAGCCAATAAAGCACAGAATGCTGTAATTTGTAATATTAAACGATGGTAATTTGGCAGTATCTGTAAATCTATACAAATAAGAATTGGAGTGTTTGTTTGTAATATTAAAATAACCGCTTTTTACTAAGTGCATTTGGATGTATACACGATACATATACCAAAACATTTTTTTCTTAAAGTTTTGTGTTTGTCTGACTGTTTGTGCCGGCTAATATCTGAAATGGCTAGACCGATTTTGACGGGACTTTCACTGGCAGAAAGCTGATGTAACAAGGAGTAACTTAGGCTACTTTTATTTTAGAAAAACTTTTTTTAAATACCACGCGGACGAAGTGGCGGGTACCAGCTAGTTTAATATTATGATTGGGGCATTATATTTTAGTAAAGTATTTTGGCATTCTCTATCCGAGGCGACCTGCAAAGTCGTTTGGGCCAGTTACGGGCCGATATTAGCACTTAATATAATTTCCCAAACACTCGTATAGTTAAATTACTATTAATTACCTCTGTGCATTTTTCTAACAAGTCTGTGTCTGAGACCTTCTTTTCCAGTTTCTCCATCGGAATGTGAAATACTACAAAAAAAGAAAAAGGGTTTTTCAGTTTTCATTCAATCGAAGCATTTTAAATTCAGTGACCCAAACTCTGTTGGTAAGACTTTTTTAGTTGTGACAAAGGATGAGGCCGTAAAGTAAGCTATGTCTAATGGAAGTTAGTGAGCTTAGTTGACATCCAAGAATATATTTATGTCATGGTAACTAAGTTCAAATCTCAATCTACGTTTTTTAAATCATTGTATATAACTGTGATGGCTAGATTTTGGTCTAAGGTTGATACAAAATGGCCCATATGGAACTTTAGTTTAGTCGTAATTTATAAATTTAATACCTCTTCTCCCGTCTCCTCCACACAAACTTCTTCTTCTTCTCCGGGCTCGCGTTGGTCTCTGTCTCCATCTCGTGCTGCAGCTGTTCCTTCTTCTTCTCCGACTGGCTTTCGGAGAATCTCCTCTCTCCCGCCACGTTTTCCTTTTCTAGCACTTGAATCTTTTCTTTATCGCTTAAGACTATGCATATGGGATATTTTTTGCTCCATTGTCTGAAAGAAATATACTTTCACCATGAGATAATTTAATTTAGTGCAGTCCTTGGAGACTCACGAATTGCCAGCAAGCTATATAACGAAGTATTATATGACTAAACCTTGCACAGAAGGCAAGTATTAGCAGTCTGCGCTCCCTAAAGCAAATTGCCGACGAAGGCCAAAAAAATGCCCAACTTAAATGGGACTGGGTTGGCCATGTCTTCCGCATGCTTAACTTAATAGGCGAAAACGTGCTACTAGTTAAAAAAAAAATAGGCCACGCGTCAGGCCTAGGCCGTGTCGAAGTAACAAATTGAACACGATTACGAAGGTCCTGGTCTTCTATAGGCCACAACAGAAAGGAGTGATAGGCCTGTGCCCGTCAAAGAGACAGAACAGGCCAAAAATAAAATGAAAGAGCATTATTTAAAAGGATTTTTATAACACCGATAACAATATTTTAGAGGACGCAAATATATCGATATTGTTACATGATGTAATAATGTATTGATTTCTTATATTTACGCGAATACTACACATTGAAATAAAACTATTTTTTAAGGATTTTATCGCGTTTATTTTTCGTTTTTACGTTCCCGACGTTTCGGCTGCTTTACAGCAACCATGGTCACGTCGGGAACGTAAAAACGAAAAATAAACGCGATAAAATCCTTAAAAAATAGTTTTATTTCAATGATGTAATAATAGTTATAACATATTCCGTACGGAAACGTTACAACTATATTACATTTTATTATTGGAAGCTGTTATATTTAAACGACCTTGTATGTAACATATTTGTTAAAATACTTCTGTGTAGAAGAAAAGAGTAGTAGATGCATTGCAAGCCCTTAAAATCGTCAACAGTCCGCCTACTTCAATCGGTCAATGACCCAATTGTTTACGGTCGGCTGCACCGGCGCGTGCGCATCGTTTTTAGTAAGTAGATTACAATGCATCTTATCACTCGCTTTGTTAGTGACCTTTATTATAAGCGTACGATACATGTGCGCGCCACGTAAAACGAGTGTTCGTTATACAGAGGGAAATTCCAAAGTGGGCGTGCACGGCCAAGTCCGAAAGGATATGCAATAGCGAAAAATACTTAAAGCGAGAATAACAAAAAACTGTGGCATTACCTAATCGGGAATTGTATCCGTTAATTTTGATTTAAAAAACACACCACTATTATTGCACCTTCTAATAAAAAATCGCGCATAAATAGACGCGTTCTGGGAAATAATGACTTACAGGAACCTCAAAAGCCCTATTTTGTTTATATTTTTATAAACCGTCAAGTTGCTTGTTAACGGTAAGTAAAATTGATGCACCTAAATACATTTCAAAAATAACCTTCTATATTCGGGTATGTATTTCAATTTTCCTCAATCATTTAATTATGATTTTTTATGAAATAGGAACATGACGTCATACTATACTTGCTTTAACATTTATTTATATATATATATATTTATATTTACCTCCGTTTCACCAATCCTTTAGGCAGTAATATAATGCGCGCTCCATTCAAATTGTACAGTCTGTGTTGGTAAAAAGAAATATTTTCTATTTTCTCGTCCCACAGCGCTCGCTTTGATATTTTCGTTGACGTGTACGATATCCTTAAATTACAACCTACGAAGAAAAATCGGTATTCAAAAAAAAATATCGGTTAATGACATATGCCGATAAAGAAAACACAACAATTAGTGACGGATTACAAGATAAGATTACGATCGCGTTATCAAACAGACAGGTTTGTTAGTTACGCTATAAGTAGCTAATAGGAGTGGATTTTGATAAGGATAAGTAGTGCAAAAACATAAGGGACGGGAGATCTTTGTATTCCCCGTTTTTTGTATGGGTTACATAGCGCCCCCGCAAACTGCAACCGGCACGTTTAAAAGAACGCGGAACATAGAACGCAAATGCTCTCTATCTATTGAGACAGCATTTAATTAAGACTGATACCGACAGTTTTTTCGTCTCATCTAAAGCCCTCGTAAACGGGCTGTGTTTCTGTCAATTTCTAATTGCTGCAACGGTATAGCTATCCGAAATCTGGACTTGACAATATTGGAGCAAGAGAGTATTACTGGGCTATAGTGCTGGGCATGATGTCCAGCATGGTGCAATTTTATAGCCTCTTTACTGCCCTTTTGGTATATTAAAGTGGACGTAAACTAATAATAATGAATAATGATTCAACGACTCACCTTCGAGTTTCATAAATGCAGTCGTCGTTTTATTAATGTGATACGTGTTTGGATCGTAATCAGGGAACCTGTAGTGGTTAATCCAACCCTGGAAATAATTTAACGTGGAATATCAATATCAATAGAAGCAAAAAAATGCTCGTTTCTGTATGCTACACGCTGTCCCAGCGAACTTCGTACCGCCTCAGAATCAAATGTATGAGAAAATGAATTATCTTTATTATTTTTTCCAAATTGTAATAGTTATTCTGTTATTCGGGGCACAGACAAATTCATAAAATCTAATATCATAAAAATCCCCCGCCCGTTATTGAGTTATAGATAGTGTAACTAACCCGACTTTGTATTATTTATAGATTAATGAATAGATAGAAGATAGATCGATTAAAGTTTTAAGAATAAATGTTTATTAACGACTAAAATCCTGTTTCAAGATATCTACAGAATCGTTAAATTCGATACTTTGAAACTAGATCTGATAACAGACGGTCGTTAAAACTTTCGCATTTAAAAATCGAATAGATTATTACCAACTTTGGCTACGTGTCTATGTTACTAAGCGGGCTGTACGAATTAAGCTTATCACTTGAATTTTGACTTACAAGTAAAATAAAAAAAATGGTACTTCTTATAATTACAAACATCAATATGGTAAAATAAAGTACTGTACTGATTAAGCGTACACATGTAGGTATTTGCATTGAAAAGAATCGTGTTTTCAAAACAATTTAGATAGGTACCACGACCGGTGTTTGTATGAAACGAGATGGAAAATTAGAATGTCCAAATTAGCCCCAAAATTTATAGAAACCTTTCGTCAATTTATTTATTCAGAAGATATGTGTTTTTTAATACCACTGTAATTTGATTACCAATCCTACAAACATAAACAGAAGGTTCAATCGGAGGTCAGAAAACATTAACATACCTCAAATTTCTTCATAGGTTTGTGTTCCTTGACAGACGGTATGGTGTACGAAGCGGGGAGGGCCGAGCTCCGTTTCACAGTAAAGAAGCTGCCGTTCATCGGTTCAATGTCACTGAAATAATTATCCAACAACCAACGTTTCACGTTGCTCGCGAAATAGAACGCCCAAAGGCCCAACAGAAACCCGTTCCATATATTCGAATTAGGAAACAGAATATAATTGATGAGAACAAGGAATGTTAGGAAGTAGAATGAGAAGTTGAAGAACTGTTTCTTGGGCTTGTCGTCTTTTGGTGGTTTTTCCAAATTGGTTTTACTGGGTGGGAGGCCGAAGTTGGCGGGTGTCGGCGTTGTTGGTATGGGATTAGTTTCTGTCGGGATTTTTTCGTTCTGGCATTGCGTGTTTATGTCGCTGATGTCGCCGAAGCCGTCCAGCGTATCTTCAAGCGCTTCAATACCCGATTCAACTTCCAACATGTTGCTGTCGTTCATAAATTGTTTCGTCAATTCTATAGATTCGCTAAAATTTGCTAGAACAACATTTTTAAGGTTACAATTTGCAATGCTCTAAAATTAATTTGTTGCTACCCCGCGTAATATTACTTCATTCTGCAGGGTTCTTTGAAACCATTCGAAATCGATATCGGAAACGGAATCTAAAACTTCCGAGCTGGATTACCGCAATCGCTATTAAAATTTCCGAATTCGTTTAGCTTCGATGTATCTTGATGACAATACCAAATCGTTTTTTCAAAGTTTCCATCGGAAAACATGGGAAAGTTTCAAATCCGTTTCCGATGTCGACTCCGAATGATTTAAAAGAACCCTGCTGATCTCAATTTTACATAGCCACCGGCGGGGCATATCTGCCACCTACTATAAGTCGCAATCAAGCTAGGCACGTACCAACATTATGGGACTTGAGATTGTAAACTTTATATTAAAAGCAATAAAGTACAATTTACGAGACAAAAAATATAATTTGTCGCTTACCAAAATTCTTATGTGTGTCGTCACTAGAGTCCGAACTGGTCTTGTTATCGACGGGAATTCCCGACTCTCGTTCCGTGGCCTTTGCAGTTAGGGGTTGCGTCACCTCAGATAAGTTCTGCATACTGCTTTCGAGTGAGGATACCTGCGCAATGTATTTTTTTTTATTTATTCAATGATTTAAAAAAATATAACCCCAAACAAACATATTAACTGTAGAATTGGGCTCATACGAAACAACACTTGTATTATGGGAACCTTACAATGGACTACGTAAGATTCCAACACAAATTACAAAAAAAAAAATCCGGAGTTATTAGCACAAGCGGGAATCGAACCACTATCGCTTGGTACGCCCAAACCACTACTATGTTGTCGTCAAATTAAAGTACTTGTATGTATACAGATTAAGTGCTAAAAATAATTAGCACTTAATCCTATCCTAATTAGGTATCCTTTCAAGTTCAGTTATTGTTAGTCTCTGGACTAAAGTACCTATCCAACTTTTTAAAAACAAAAATCGTTAAGTTATCTTTTCAAATTAGTAGGTTAAACCAATGAAGTAACAGTTTAACACCAGCCTTTAATGTTCAATTAAATGACGCGATGAATGGGTACGACTGACGACGTCAGTATTTCACAACAATAACAGATAATGTTTATGAGACATAGCTTTGCATCTGTAGATAATTATTGGTATGCTTGAACATAACACAATTGAACTAGAATTACCCACTATCGGAATACACCCTCAGAAACATTTCCACAGTTGAAACGTAATTCACAATAACATAAAATAATCACATTAGCCTCTATTGCATTAGCAAGCATAAACAAACTTTATTTTTAGTTGCATAAAAGGCATTTTTGTATTGCTAGATTTATGGGTTACACAAAAACCGTAACAAGACATTAATATGGTAATTAGCTCAACAGTATTGTATGTAGGTAGATAAAGGTATTTAACGTGCATTTTAATTATAAAAAAAATATAAATTTAAATACCACAGGTTTACAACATTCTTCGACAAATCAAATCAGCTGATATATTACGATATATATGCACTCAAGGTCTGTAAGGTGTAAACGAATTAGCTTAAGCCTCTGTCAATATACATAACTGGCTGTTATGTAGATTAAAATAAATAAAATGTCCAAGGTCTAATGTAAGCAAGCCAGTAGGGGATATCCTTATAATATAGTATGATTATGTAGTGAAAAAAATTAAACTGAAGTATAATATATGTAGACACCAATGCCAATGCTTTGTTTACAAATATAGACTAAACCAAACAAGATCAACATGTAAAAAGATGGGTACCGGGTACTGTCCTAACTTTAAAAAAAACAGAAATTTGATCAAAACTATGGGGATATTTTATTTTAATGGTCATAATTGATTAAAAATTTTTAAAAATGTCTTTGGTTCGTTTTAGGGAGTCCAGAATACTTTTTGAACCTTCTTATATGTGGCATCAAAATACATCTTATAAGTACATACAATTATAAGAATCATAGTGTATGAGAAGACGGCATTTTTTTTGTGCCATGCAACCATACTTTGGTTTAGTTTGGTGTATCAAGCAACAGAATTATTACGACTAAATGCATTAACTTGTGTTCTGGCATCATTCCAACAAACATTTACTACTTACACAGCCCGGATCGGGATCAGGATCCACAGTTGTGTGCTATAGTAATATTATGAACACAATTATTCGTTAGCCAGTGTAACCTGACTTTAAAAAAAAATTAAATGAAGTAATAATGCTATCATTTATATCAGATAAATTTTTAAGGTCTTTGCCCACTACACCACATATTTTTTTAATCCTATCATTTTATGAAACCTAAATATACACCAAAAAAAATTTTTGCATGTTAAGGTTCAGTTACTTTGGCAGCACAGTTAGCATGGTAACGGTGTGGTGGGCAAAGATAGTAATTGGATTATTCTAAACCAGTTGCTAGTTCTTTTTTATCAAAACAGGATTAAATAAATTTGTATAAACTTCCTCCTGTTGGTGTAAACTTATATTAATTTATTTACTATAATATTTGTCCTATAATACAAAAACTAGTGGCTGTTTTTTTTTCATAGATATGTTGGTTATACATAGTCTAAAGGTGGTGTTATAAATTTAACTTTCTTAGAATAATAGTTAACAATGATTCACTGACTCACTTGATTATCTGTGTCACCCAGACTTTGCTGATCGGAGTCTTTCATAGCTGAGTTTTCCTCAGAATCTGACATTGAATTTTCTCTCGGTACTGACTTTTCTTTTTCCTTTGTTTCTATTATAATTAAAGAAAATAATTAAATATTTATAACATCGTAATGTTAAGCATTTTTAAGAATTATCTTTGCTATTAATATATTTTTGTAGGTTTTAATGGACATACCATCTACAGATCTCGTTTTCATATCTTCAACAGCCTGT